>VUQH01043246.1:4777-20314 GCA_015106775.1 Etroplus canarensis | reverse complement strand
CCTGATGTAATCCCACCCCCACCTTGAACCCATTTGTCACTCCTACTGCACACCTCACCACTGTCTCACTGTCCTCATATATGTCCTGCACCACCTTCACATACTTCTCTGCCACTCCTGACTTCCTCATACTATTCCACAGTTCCTCTCTTGGCACCCTATCATATGCTTTCTCTAGATCCGCAAAGACACAGTGCAACTCCTTCTGACCTTCTCTATGCTTCTCCATCAACACTCTCAAAGCAAACATTGCATCTGTTGTACTTTTTCTTGGGATGAAGCCATACTGCTGCTCGCTGATGGTCACCTCTCTTCTTAGTCTGGCTTCAACAACCCTCTCCCATATCTTCATGGTATGGCTCATCAACTTGATCCCTCTATAGTTACTGCAGCTCTGCACATCACCCTTATTCTTGAGGATTGGTACCAGTGCACTTCTTCTCCATTCCTCAGGAATTCTCTCATTCTCCAAGATTGTGTTAAACAATCTGGTTCACTGCTCTCTTTGCTAGACATCTCTGCTCAGAGTGCTGCCCCATGACCTGGATAAGCAGCAGAAGATGAGTAGTATAAACCTTCATGTTATTTGGTGACAGTCGAGATAAAAATGCAAATTTGACAGAATCGTCATGCTGTGTGGTGATAGTGCGAACCACTGCACCACAGTGGTGCCCCACTAAGCAGTTTGAATAATGATGTCCAAAAATGCACCTTCAGCTGCTCCCCTGTGCTCTCCTCAACAGGTTGCTGCAGTGAATTAATCTGCATGCCCTTCCTGACACAACCCTCCATTGTGAGAGAGAGTTGTGTCCCCACCTGGAATTGAACCAGGGACCTTCTGCTTGTAAAGCAAACATGCAAACCACTACACTACGGGGGCACCAAATGATGATGCCCAAATACTTGCAAATCATATGCTAATGCTAAATGTTTGACTGTGTACGTCAGGTAGTCTATACATTTGTTTATTGGCTAGGGCAGGTGGTGTACAGCATCTTTGACAGAGTTCAAATGTACATTCACGTAAGATAGATCAAGATAGATTTATTCCCATAGGGGACATTCAGTTTGTGCTTTACCTACTTTGCATCCAGGTCCCATCTAGAATCATTAACCTGACATGGATTCTTTGGACTGTGGGAAGAATTCAGAGTACCTGGTAAGAAACCACACAGGCAAGAGAAAATCATGCAAACTCCACACAACAAGCAACACCCCAGGTGACCAGGAGAGTCAAACCCAGATGGTGTGAAACAACAACACTAACCACTACACCACCGTCACCAGTCACTGTTTTTAACACAAAAAGAAAGGGACCAATGGGGACCAGCAGAGATGACGACACCTATCCGTACATACAGACATCATGGCAGTTGGCACCTTTTCCATCCATCATTCATATAAAACTAAAGGTAATTTTTGTGTGTAGCTGTGTACTGTATAAAAGTACATTTCTAGGTGTTTCAGGACCCAAGAAACAAAGCAGCAAAGCCTGTTGATATCACAGGGAAACAATGCTGTTGTGAAACATGTTGTCAGAGACAATTAACTCAGCTGTAGGTGTTAAAAGGAGCCTGAAATGAAAAGCTAGAGAAATGACTCATCCTGCTATGCTGCATACACTGGCTTCATTATATACCATACACTGATATTTAATTGACACCAGTGACACTGCCAGAAGTAGTGATTGGCTCAAGGTAACACACTGTAAATGAATGCTGACCCCTGTCAGACGGCATTCGAGCCCAATCAATAAACCACTGCTGTGGAAAACCTGTGGAGAACTGAGCGGTTAGAGGACAAACCTCCTTATTTGCATGTAAACCAGGTGATGCAGAGGCTTTTATTCAGAGCTGGAACAGCAGCGACGAAGAGCTCTTCATGCATTTGTCTTTGGACAGTGTGTGAGTCCTTGGCCAGCAGAGTGAGCCACAGTGCTGACAACAGCCTTAGATTCACTGATCTGCACGTGCCTCCTCGCATACTGTGGCTCAGAACTGTTAGCTGTCTCTTTTGGTACTGGATATCGATTCCACTGCATTATCTGGTTTCTTACATCCTATAGTGAATACTTGAAATGATAAAAAAAATATTAAATATTATGACTGATTTTTCCAAATTAAACTTTGATCTTATGAGCAAATTTTATTCAAAGAATTTGTCCTGCTGAAAAAAAAGTTATAAAAAATCCAGAATGAAGCCCGAACTTAAACATGCTCAGTTCTTCATTTCCCACCCTCAGCAGAAAGACTGTGAAAAATAGCAAGGAGAGCGTGGAGAACATGCAGCGAGGAGGCCAAACACGTGTACGCTCAAACGTGCACAGTTCAGAAGACACACGAGACAGCTGCGTGAAGTCAGCTCGTCATGATCCAAATGATGGGGTGTTTGAAGAAGGGCTGTGTGTCCTGATCATGATTTGTGTTCCACGTTTGATCTGACACACTCTCACGGTTTCTGAGATCAACAGAATTATCCAGCACCAAGACAGAGGAGACTCACCAAATCAATTCTTCTCAGCTTCATTTCTCCTATCTGATACTGCATACTGTGGTGATGGGGGAAGAGGACCTTTTACTTTGTGTGTGTGTGTGTGTGTGTGTGTGTGTGTGTGTGTGTGTGTGTGTACACTTGTTGAGTGCAGGACACCCTGCTCTGAACAGGTGCAAGCCCATCATTGGCCTCTCACCCTGGTCTCCTGCTCCTCCTGCAGCAGGGTGGCTTTGGGGAGCTGGCACCTCCTCATCCAGGGGAAGTCTGCCCTGTCCCTCACTGCTGTTATCAGCTAGGAAAAGGTGTTCACTGCTGGCACTTTTTATTAAAACTGATAACACTTAGACTGTAGAGAGCTGGCTTCTGGCCAGCTGCGTGTTGTAAACTGAGGCATTCATGGAACACTGAGGGGCAGGACCGTGAAAAAGTGTCTGAACCCTGACACATGAGGTTAGATGTCTTCCTGTGTGCTACTCACACAGGAACAGGCAGATCAGTGAGCCAGGGTTTTATTTCTTTTCTTTTGGTGAATAGCTAGGCGTTTATGCTTCAGCTGGAACTCACTTCATCTTTATTTATCATTTTGTTCTTGTTTATTTCTTTTGTGCTAACTTTCATCTGAACTGACGTCTAATGAGCCAGGGTGGCAACTTGTTACAGTTAGGTCCATAAGTTTTGGGACAATCAAAGAGTTTTTGTGATGTTGCCTCTGAGCCGGAATTTTAAATCAATCAAAATGTGATTGAAGTGCCGACTGTCAGCTTTAATTCAAAGGGTTTGACAAAAGAATTGCATTAACCTTGGGATTAGAGCCATTTTTATACATAACTCCCTCTCTGTAGATGCTCAAATGTAATGGGACAACTGACTGGCAAGCAGTTGCACAGTTAGATCAAACCTTGTCCCTTGTTATTCCATGACAAACTAAGGAGGTCAAAGATCTGGATCTTGCATTTAGTAGCTGTTCACTGAAACTCTCAGTATGAGTTCCAAGGAGATGTAGACATAAAGGAGGCCATCATTAGACTGAAGCATCAAAATAAACCTATCAAAGAGAGAGCAAAAACTTGAGGAATGACCAAAACAACAATCTTTAACATTTGTAAATGGAAGGAATGGGCTGGCCAGCTCAGCAACACCAAAAGGCCTGGAAGGCCAAGGAAGACAACTAAAATGGATGATCACAGAATTCTTTCCATGGTCAAGAAAAATCCTTCACAACATCTAACCTCTCAGTGAGGTAGGTGTATCATTGTCAAAGTCTCCAATCAAGAGAACTTCATGAATGTAAATACATTACAACATCCAGTGGAAGCAGTGGTTCCAATCAGGAACAGGAAGGTCAGATTAGACTTTGGCAGAAAACATCTCAAAGCACCTGAGTGGTTCTGGAAATCATTCTTTGGAAAGATGAATCCAAGATAACCTTGTAGCAGAATGATGGGAAGAAGGAAAGAAAAAGCTCATGATCATAGCAAACATGGTGGAGGCAGTGTGATGGCATGGGCATGTATGACTGGCAGTGGAACCAGGTTACTAGTGTTTACTGATGATGTGATGCTGATAGAAGCAGCAGGATGAATTGTGAAGTGCACAGGGCTATACTCTCTGCTCACATTCAGACAAATGCTGCAAACTGATTGGACGGAGCTTCAAAATGCAAATGTATGATGAACCAAAGCAAACCGCAAAAGCAAGCCAAGAGTTTCTGAAGGCAAAGGAATGGCCAAGTCAGTCACGTGATCTCAACCCAGGAGAGCAACTTTCAGTTACTGAAGACAAAACTGACCCACAGACAGGCAGCTGCAGTAAAGGCCTGGCAGAGCATCTCAAGAGAGGAAACACAGCATCTGGTGATGTCTGTGGGTTCTAGGCTTCAGGCAGTCACTGACTGCTAAGGATTCTAAAGTATTATTAACAATCCTTACATGTTAAATGGTTCTGATTTGTCTCAGTACTGCTGGACCTCTGGAAATGGGGGCTTTATATACAATGGCTGTAATTCCTAAAGAGTTAATGCCGTTCTTTTATTAAACCCCTTGAATTAAAGCTGAAGCACTTTGAACACAGTTTGACTGATTTTACACTGAGGAGGCATACAGAGGGAACATTACAAAACACTTCATTATCTCAGAACACACATTCACACTCTGATGGATGCATCAGGAGCAATTTGGGGTTCAGTGTCTTTGGCATGTAGACTGGAGAAGTCAGGGATTAAACCATCAACCTTCGTGTTGAAAGGCGACCTGCTCTACTTCCCGAGCCACAGCCGCCCCAGGCTGTTTCAGTCAGTGCCAACAAAGCTGCCCAACTACTAGAAACTTTTGAAGTGAAAACATCACGATCAAGTCTCTAAAGTTATAACAATAGGTGACACAACACAATAGTTTGAGACAAGATTAAAAAGTGCTGCATACAGAGTTAAAAAACTATTTGTGTCTTTCAGAGATAAACTATTTTAAATATTTTTAATAAGTTTTGGATGATTTGCAAATCTTTGCATTGTGTTTTATTTTATGCCCAATGTTGGAGTCATGGTTGTAATGTTCCTTCAGCTGCTCCTTGTATTCTCTTCAAGGGGTCACCACAGTGGATTAATCCACGTCGGTAGTTTGGCAGAGGCTTTTCACCGGATGCCCTTCCTGATGCAACCCTCCATGGTGAGAGGGGCTTGTGCTTCCGCCTGGAATCAAACCAGGGACCTTTTGTTTGTGAGGCGAATGTGTAAACCTCTGCGACAAGTAGTCATGGTTGTACTATATTTACATAATCAACAGGTTTGTACTTTTCTTATAGCATCAAAATTAAATGTACAGCTTTGCAAAGCAACCGTCTGCCTGATAGGTGAGGACAGGATTGGTAAGACTGATGAATTGCTGACTGAATTATAGTGACACACCAGTTAAAACATCTGTCCGTGCTATTGGTATCTCGTAAAGTTCCCCTTCTGTTGTGAATGTAACCCATTGTGTGTTACATTCAGTGCAGAGTAAAATAGGCGAAAAAATTTTCTCATGAAGATTATTAGATTATGAATAATTACGCAGACCCTCATCTGTGGAGTTCCAATAATTCACGCAGATAAAGCAGTACCCTGCCATGCTGTCACTGTGTGAATGCTTCAGAACTATCAAGAGGGAAGAGACAGCTGCCCTCATTTCCCAGGTTCTCTCCACCCACATGTTAATGATGTCTTCTCCTGTAGGTCAGTGGATGACTAAACGTCCACTTCACTTAGCTTCAATCAGGCCCTGTCGGTGGAAGTCGAGTTTTTGAGCTTGTTCACAACAGAGCTCATCAGTTCGTATATTGCAAGCAATTTCTCCCCCTGGGATTATTAAAGTATTCTGATTCTGATTCTGATTATTGACTAATATAATTTACATCAACTCTAAAAAAAAAAAACCAGAGAGCCAGTCTGTGTTATTGTTGTTTCCCGTCACTGATTAAAAGTGCTCCGGCTCCTTCACAGGCTGCTGCTGGATGCTTATCATAAATGAAGTGGTACCTATACACAGTCATGAATAAAATGTACACCCTCTTTCAATTCTAAGGTGTTACATATCAGGTCACGATCGAAAAAATCATCTGGTCCTTAGCAGGTCTTAAAATTATATAATACAACCTCAGATGAACAACAACACACAGCATATTAAACTGTGTCATTACATATTTGACAAAAACTGAGCCAAAATGCAGAAGATGTCCACCCTCACTGCGTCCACAGGAGGGCAGAGGTCAGTATCAGCCAAGGAGGACAGATGTCAACACTGATCTTGTAGAAGCAACTGTTGCTGCACATCAGTTTGGGAAGAAAATGAGGCCATTTTCAAACAACGTGAGTGTTCATTGTTCTACAGTGAGGAAGATTATTCACAAGTGGCACACATTCAAGGGAGCTGTTAATGTTCCCAGGATTGGACATCATGGCAACATCAAATGTGAGGACATATGTCCCAGAGCTATAGCTTGCATGAACCCAAACTGGCTCATGCAACAGAACAATAATCCCAGGAACAGCAGCAAATCTCCAACAGAATGGCTGAAAAAGAAAAGAATCAAGGTGCTGCAATAGCCCAGTCAAAGTCCAGACCTCAGCCCCATTGAAATGCTGTGGTGGGACCTTAAGACAGCTGTACAGAAATTATTGAACTGAAGCAACACTAAAGAAGAGTGGGCCAAAATTCCTTCACAACCATGCGAGGGATGATAAAGTCATACAGAAAACCATGCTGCATCTTATTGCTGAGCTCTTCTTCAGGGTGTAGTGTGTAGGGGACAGTCTTCTACTACATTAACACCATGCACTGAGGCTACCTGTGTGGCACTGAGGCTACCTGCGTGGCACTGAGGCTACCTGCGTGGCACTGAGCCTACCTGCGTGGCACTGAGGCTACCTCCGTGGCACTGAGCCTACCTGCGTGGCACTGAGGCTACCTCCGTGGCACTGAGCCTACCTGCGTGGCACTGAGCCTACCTGTGTGGCAATGATTAGATAAACAGGTGACGGTAGATGCTTGCCATCTCTGAGTGAACATAGTCAGTTAACATATCTTGGTCCAAAATAGTCCAAGAGTCCCCACAGTACTGCTGGAAGTGTAAACAATGCCATGAAAACTTTCTGTTTCTGGGATTCTTGGGGCCAATACAATAAGTTGTCCTTCGTCTGAATTTAGAAGTAGAAAATAATGGGTCTTTATGTCTTTAGGACAAACTCGTAGTTTAACTGATTTGTGCCATCTGGCTTCTTTGATGAATTTTAAAGGCCAGCATATGCATTGCAGGGGAACTGATGCAGTGTACAGAATGTATACATGTATAATGTGACAAATATCAGTCCTGGCACAGGACCCTGTGGAACATCAGAACTAGTTCTTGTGAAACTTGGACAGCGCTCTGTAATTGCTTAAACAAAAGTGTCGTCTTTTTAACTAAAGGTTTAACTACAGCATATGGAATGCATGGGGGAAAATGAATTTATCATATTTAAAACTGAAGTTCATTAAAGACTGCTGATCATTCAGATCAAACGTGTCAAAGTAAAATTGGAGAGATCAATAGAAGAGAAGCAGCCAAGCTAAAGCTCATCTGTACCAAAGCTGCAGTACCTGGTGATACCTCTATGACAGTAGGAAGGATTAGTAGTTATAAGTAAAGACATTACTGCTGAGGAATACTGAGAAAAGCAATGTATGGTTCAGCAGGGCTGTAACTTCCTGCCAACTTGTGCAGACAGGAAATCTGACGTTACTCCTCTTTTTTAATCAATAATGAAAAGGATGTAGTTTTAGCTTTAAGGAGGCTTTTTCCTTCCAGGCAGGATGAAATGCTTCAGGATGAATGGAGCTGCACTTTGTTTGCATGGTGTTTGCTGTGATGTGCACAGAGGAGCCGGTGTATAACATTTTAGTATCGAGTGTTGGACACAGTAAGGCGTCAGGCTGATTATTGGCCCATGTGGGAGTAAAGACGAGGTATCTGCATTCTAATGTATCATAAATATAAAAAGTAACAGTGGAATCACTTCCTAAAGATTTTCCCAAATAGGCTACTGACTGGTGTGTTTGAGTGTGAGAGGCTGTGAGTGAAAATATGAAGGAGTTCTATGTTTAGGTCTTGGGTTAATTAATAAACTTGAGTGAAAGATTTGTGCCGGCCCTCCTGGGGACTGAGCTATGATCTGGGGAGCTCACATTGTTTGCTTGATATCACCCAGAGCAGTGGTTCTCAACCTGTTTTCAGCGACGTTCTCCCTAAACAGAGAAAAGACGTAAAACTCAGCACTGCAGCATCAGTGTCTGATTTACTGAACTTTATAACTGTACAAAACGTTGCTCATCATAGTGGTCTGTTTTTAACTATCTGGAGATAAAAAAGAATTAAAAAATAACTAAAAACCTGCTAAGACAGAAATATTTATTTTGTGAATAAAGATTTGTTCACATAAAAATAATTAAGTGCCTCTTTTGGGATTATAATAAAGATCTTTTCTCAAACTGAATTTGTGAACTTAATTATAAACATTTCTTCACAAAGAATTATAAATAAAATCATGCACAGAAAATGTAAATTTATCAGAATCAACATACGTTATTAATCCCAGGGGGTAATTACTCAGTTACTCATCTCATTAGGAGGACGCTGTCCAAGCTAAGGACAATATTGGACAGTCCTTCACAGCGTCTCCATGACGTGCTGGACAGACACAGGAGCACGTTCAGCAGCAGACTCATTCCACCACGATGCTCCACTGAACGCCACAGGAAATCATTACCACCTGTGACATCACACTCTGTCACTCCTCACTGTGACTCCTTTACATTTTCATCTTACATATTGTATATACTGTTTAACTTTGGAAATTATTATGTTACATATTGCAATTTATACAGACATACTTGTTTGTTTATTTATTTTGATCTTCATTTCCTGCCTTTCAGATTTATTTTATGTCTATCTAACTGAGCGTCTGTGACACAGTGTAATTTCCCCCTGGGTTTAATAACATTTTTTGATCCTGACTCTGATTAAGGATCACAAATGAGGCTACATGTTACAAACTGTCACCACTGAAGGACATTGTTTCATTTGCTCTTAATTTTCAACATGTTCTGCTCAGCTGGTCTGGACCAAAGTGGTGGACTGATGCATGCCAGCAGCCTGGCCATGGAAATATTTTAAAGTGTAACAAAATTTGATCTATTTGTTTGTGCACACAGACACAAATCGTCCTTTTCATTCCTTCAACTCTCTGCATGACTCTAAAACAAACTGTGCTAGCAACATATTTCTCTGGGACTGGAAACATGACGACTGTGTAAAAGAGTGTCTCCTACTTCTTCTTCTTCTTCTTCTTCTTCTTCTTCTTCTTCTTCTTCTTCTTTCAGCTGCTCCTGTTAGGAGTCACCACAGCAGATCATCTGCCTCTATCTCACCCTTTCCTGCATCCTCTTCCTTCACACCAACCCTCTGCATGTCCTCCTTCACTACATCCATGAATCTTCTCTGTGGTCTTCCTCTTCTCCTCCTGCCTGGCAGCTCCATCTTCAACATCCTATGTCCAATATGTCCACTATCCCTCCTCTGAACATGTCCAAACCATCTCAACATGAGCTGTCCCTCTGATGTACTCATTTCTAATGCTGTCCATCCTGGTCACTCCCAGAGAAAGTCTCAACATCTCCAGCTCCACCTCCTGTCTTTTTGTCAGTGCCACCGTCTCCAAACCATACGTCATAGCAGGTCTCACTACTGTCTTGTAAACCTTCCCTTTCACTCTTGCTGCTATCCTTCTGTCACAAAGCACCCCTGACACTAAAAGAGTGTCATCTACCCTAAACTGTAATCTTTTCTCTAACTATAATCAATCATGAATAATGTTATTTTTAAAAAAATGGGTAAAACTTTTGGGGATTTTATGGCTCTAAATGAAAAAAGCAGGTGGTTATTTGCACACACATACACACACACACACAAAACATCCTGAAAATTTGTGTCCAGGACATCTGATCAGTGGGTATTTTTATTTATTCTGGCTGTTTTCACAGAGTGCTGTGCTGATGCAGACAGACCCCAGCAGGATCAAAGCACTCAGTAATGAAAGTTTAAGTATTATCACTTCAAATATATGAGCATAGTCAGGGATGTTTCTCTACCATTTGCTACACAGTGCATACTGCAGGAGACGTGTTTTGGACAGACATCTTACATCATTACATTTTAAAGCATCACAGATATATATCTGCCACACATATATCATAAATCCAGCAGCCTCCTGTCAAGTTATCTCAGCCCTCTGCTATCTGAGGTGCTGGAAAGATATCAGCATCCAGGCTAAGAAATGAAAAGGAAAACGTGTTGAAAGAAGAGTTCAGATTTAAGTGCATTATGAATTATTAGCAGTTTACATAAAGCAAACTGAAGCAGCGATGTGGCAACTGCCAAACCATCAGTTCACACCTTGCTGCTCCAGCAGAAATGTGTGTTTTTGCACCTTTAGGTGTTAGCATGTTCTGATCCTCTCCTCGTTGCCGTGCTTCAGTCACACACACACAGTTTCAGTGCTCTGCTGTCTGAGGTGCACGGTCATCATGTTTCACTGGGAGCAGCCTGAGCTGCAGGACTGTTAAGCTGCGTCTGTAAATATGTCGTCGCACACTGGTGGGGAAATGAGCAAAGACCAGCAGGACTTCCTGCAGAAAAATAACACATCCGAGGTTTAATGTCTGACTGTAGGACTGCATCCAGTGTACGATTAAATTCAACAAAGGTCCAGAATAATTAAAGAAATAATTCGACCAAACACAAGAGTCCCAAATGAGGAAACTTCAAACCACCAACACACTTTTACATGCAACATGCAGTAGTGGGAGGTAGGTGGGGGGTTAGTGTAAGAAAGGCTGCCCATTGCAGGCGCCAGAGATTAATGTAGGGGGTTCGGTGCCTTGCTTAAGGACACCTCTGCAATGCTCAAGGGGTGAGCCGACATCTCTTCGGCCTCTAGTCCACCTCCACACATATGGGTCCAGGGTGAGGTCTTGAAACGACTGGTCTTGCATGGCCAGCAGGTCCAGGTCCAAGCGGGTCTTGAACCAGCGGCCCTTAGGTTAGGTTGCCAGATACGTCCAGAGGCCAGAAATCAGTTTCTGTGATGAAACGTGTCCAACTCACAGAGCTCTGGACATCCAAGCTCCACTAAATCTCAGCTGCAGTAAGTAGTCTTTGTAACGCGTCAGTAGATGTAGTAGTCTGCCGTTTTAGGGCAGGCGCCTATGAAATTTCAGCAAACTGGACCAGCCCGCTGCAACAGTTTCTTTTTCACTTTGATGGCCTGTCTTTGAATTCAGCCCTCTGTAGGTTGATCATTTTCCATCAAAGGATGCGGCATCCTTTGGTTCCTAACACATTACCCAGTCCATATCAGTACAGATATCCATCAGGACTTTGTTCCCATTCAGATCTGATGTGTTGAACAGTGTATATTTAATATTCGTTGCATACACTGTGAAATACTTCAAGCCATTTTTGCTTCAGTTTTGGTGATTATGGTTTGTAGGTCATGATGATGTAAAATATATGATGAAACATATTGTCATAGCCTACCACTCCTGTTACATCACTTCCACACTGTTTTCAAAATCGCTTCTCTGTCTGTCGCCAGCTTTTAAATTTATCTTGGATTAAACGAATGTTGTGCTTTGAGAGGCTGAAGCGTGTGCTTTTACCGTGTTGCTTTCACCATCCCAACTCTTCCTTTTCACGCAGGTTTCCTGCCAAGGCCACCCTAGCTGACGCCTTGCTGTGTGTGGACATTGCCCGCCACTATACTCATATTTACAGGATGCCATCCAGTGACTGAAGCAGGACCTTCAGACGAGTTATTCATAGGGTTCTCGGTCTTCACTGCACAAGCTGGGCCCCTGGCTTCACCATGGTCCTCTTGCTGCAACAACTCTGGCCCCTGCCCTTCTACTCAGTGCTCTGTCTCAGCCACTCTGCTCTGATCCAGTTCTGTTCCCACCAGAGGAGAGCCAGTCATCTCATCTGATCTCCAGGCTCTGACATGTGGCCCATCCTTGAGGCTAAGCCAAGGTCTGCTTTACTCTGTGCTTAAAGCTTCCTTTGTCCACCTGGTCTGTAGAGCTGAAGATCAGACGGCCTGCTGCCGCCGCTGTGTTCTCCCAGGTCTCGCCGGCTGTCTGGCTTCCCCGTGACGCTCACATGTGGAGGTGCTGTCCTCAGAAGGATGACACTGCTGCTGCTGCTGCTGCTGCCTCCCCTGCCCACCACTTCCCCCCTACTTCAGGATGGCGTTCAATGACAAAGGTGCTTGTCATTGGCGCCTCTATGGCCTGATATGTGGCGGCACGCAGTGGCTCTGCCTTCTGGTATCCTGGCCCCTGAGTTAAGGACATTACTTCAGCCATCAACAGCTGACAGAAATTCACATCTCTGCCTCTGCAGCAGTTGTCTGTATTGGCAATAATGACTGGACTGGTTTCCTGAATGAACTCTCCAAACCGCTTTCATCTACTGTTGTCAGATTTGACAAATTCATTTTGGTGGTCTTGACTTACACATTGATGTGCACAGTATTGATCACAGATATCATTTTGACACTTACTTATATCCAGTGTTGTCTTTGCAGAAAAAACGGTGTGTTCTCTGATGGTCTCTTCACAAATGTGCTGTATCAACGCCTAAGTTTTCAATTATCAGTGACTAAGTGATTTAGTTTTATGGTCTTTATGCATTAACTCTCAATAACATAGCCCCAAAATCCAGACCAGCCCCAGCTGCCAGACCTTCTCCTGGGATTGATGGTTATATTCATCATCACGGAAGAGAGGAGAGAAAAGCAGACAGGAGGAAACACATGAAGGATTTACTAACTACCAAGATGTGAGAACATCTTATTTCTCTGGCTTAATTAACAACAACAAGCACAGTCTGAGGTTCCACTTTAACACCATCAAACTGCTCTTTAATCCTGCTCAGTCTGGTTTTCCTGCCACGTCTTCTGCTGCCTGTGAAAAATTTCTACAATTACTTTGTTAGTGAGATCCGTGGATCAGCCTGACCAAGTCTCTCACATTCTTCTGTTATCTGAGCTCAGTCCGATTCCCATGATGGATGTCCTAGATATAGTTTGTCATAGTCACTTGTTTCCTTGCCCAGCTGATATTTTTCCTCCAAAACGTAGTAAAGAGGTTCCTCCTGTCATCTCCTCTTGAATCCCTCTGTTACTAATGAGTCTCTATCATCTGGTTGCAGACCTGACTTAAGACAGCCAGGGTCTTCCCTCTCTTTAAAAGAACATCGCCATTCACAAACATGCATATCTGATAAATTCCAGTCTGATTTCCATCAGAATCATAACACTGAAGCAGCATTACTGAAGACCACTGGCGCTGCGTTCAGATGGTTTTAAACAGGCTTATCTGACAGACTTTTAAGAAAACTATATGGCACTACCTGCACCTTTTCTCTGTGGCGTCCCTTCAGGCTCGATCCTTGGACCCACTCTGTTTTCACTGTAGGTGTTACTCCTGCTTAACAGCTGCAAAGGCGTCTCCTACCACAGAAGTACACAGCTATGATTTCATGCTAAATCTATCAACCTCAGCAGTCTGTCTTACCTCACTGAGTGTTTCATGAGTATTACTAATTAGATGTCTTCAAATTTCATTGATCTTCATCTTGATAAAACCGACTTTCTCGTGTTCGGCCCTGACAGCTTCTCTAAGGAGGTCAATCATTAGACCCCTCCCACCACCACCACCAGCAATATGAAACCATCTGCTAACAAGCTTGGACCAGCATCTCAACTTTGAATCTCACATCTCTAAATTCATCCAGTCGTATTTCTTTCACCTGCAAAACATCGCAAATCAAAGCTTTACTGTACTATTAATACACGCTTTAATTGTCTCCCTTCTTAATTATTGTAACTCACTTTTCATAAGCATTTCTCAGTCCTCCTTATCTTATCTTCAGTTACTCCAGAAGGCTCCTAACAAAGCCACCAGTCACACATCCAGATTTTTACTTCCTTTGGTTGCACTTTGGTTTATCTAGATTCAGAATTGATTAATTAGATATAAAGACTTTTATGACCAGGCTCATCTGTATAGTATGGTGGACCCGCTGAGACCTTATTCCATCTGATCAGGATCTTATAACTGTTTTACGCTCATATTTTAAATCAAAGTCCCACCACATGTTTGAGGTTGTAGCACCTAAACTCTGGAACAGCCTTCTTCAGGCTTTCAGAGTTATTATCTGATTTAATTTCAGGCAGTGAGAAAAAAAACGTTAATGTGTCTTTTTGCACAGTGCATGCAAACTTCTGGTACATCTACTTCCTTTCAAATTTCTATTTATGTATATATGACTGTCTGTAACAAAATATAATTTCCCCCGTGGAATTAATAAAGTATTCTGACTCTGATTGTGAAGAATATCACTGTCACTCCACTGTTTTCAGTCTAACAGTCATTAAAAAGCAGAGGATAAACTATGAAAACTGTCACCAGTCTGTCTGAGACAGCTAAGCCTCTAAACAAACGCTCCTAGCCTTTGCATGTCCCCCCCACAGCCAAAGGTCAAAATGTCAGCACTGAACATCTGTTTAATTAGTCTGACTACGGCTGTCTCCTGTCATCCGTACAATCAGCAAACACATGCAGATGCAGCACTGTAAACCCACAGAAGCATATCATAAGCATGTTCAGAGAAAACAAAGTGTTGTGGAGGTTTATTTTTATTTCTGAATCAGATGAAAGAGATTTCATTCTTATTAGATCTCTGCTTTCCCATGAAGTTTTCTTTTTTTGTAAGGCAGAACTCAAACAGTTTCTCTCTGCATGACTGAAAACCCAGAGGGCTGAGAGTTTTGATCAAGTCTGTTTCATGTTTTTTTGGTTTTGTTTTCGTGTTGCTGCGGCGCTGTATTGACTCACGTGCACATGCATCTGCATCTCGCTGCTGTCACGTGCACGCTCTGCCCTAATTCTGCTGTCAGAGCTGAGTGCATGGGAGCGCTCCCAAAGTGCTGCAGGCTGTGGATGCCTTTCATGGTTCTGACCTGGAGAGAGGGTGTGTGTGCGTGTGTGCGTGTGTGATGGAGAGAAAAAGAGGTGAACTCATAGTCCAGCCATGAAGAGGGAAAAACCACAACATGGCTGCTGCTATCACCCTGAAAATAAGTGCTCTCATGAAATATACATTGGTATAACTTCATAGCAACGCACAAATCATACCGCAATCTCAAGTGGAATGCTGACTCATAATTGTAGCTGGGTTTTATTGAGTGTTTGATAAAGCTGTGAGAGAAATCAAAGCCATCAGCCATCTGCTGTGGTTCAGATCCCACTACAAAGCAAAAGAACAACAAATTCATGCATGAAGTTTGCAGCCTTTGCTCCAGTTCAAGCAAAAAATCTTTTCATCTCCACCATGGCTGTACAGTATCACATGCTTTTTATACCCCTGTGTTTGCTGTTTGCCATAAAAGTGACAGGAATAAAGTCTCCGTGCTCC
>VUQH01043243.1:0-12538 GCA_015106775.1 Etroplus canarensis | reverse complement strand
TGGACAAAGGATGTTGCAGATGGAGCTGCCAGGCAGGAGGAGAAGAGGAAGACCACAGAGAAGATTGACGGATGTAGTGAAGGAGGACATGCAGAGGATTGGTGTGAGGGAAGAGGATGCAACGGATAGGGTGAGATGGAGGAAGATGCTCCTCTGTAATGACCCCTAAAGGGAGCAGCCAAAATAATATTTTATTATCTTTTCATATTTATATTTAATTGCCTGTAAACATAGCAATTCATCATCCATGAACCTTCTCTGTTGTCTTCCTCTTTTCTTGTGTAAATTTACAATCAAAACAAAGCCTATAGGGTTGAAATATGTTTTTAACTTTCCATTTTCCTTACTACACCAATAAACCGATTCCTGCTAAAAAATATGGAAAGTTGCGGGAGAAACTGACAAATTCAGGGTTGGAAATATTTTTTAAAAATATCCCACATAAATATACAGCTAGGGTCATAAATCACCCCACTTGATGACTTGAAGGTTAATGCATGTTCCACCCACACATGTATAAAGGAAAACCTACCGCTTTTATCTTGCTATTAACATAAAGATGTAAATATATCTGCCAACTGCATGTGCAATCCTATAACCCTTCACAGAAATGTATGTATATGCTCACTGGAAAGAGCAAGTCCTCTCAGATGTTGAGAAACGTTTTACAAGGCAGAGCTGCCTCAAGTTGGACAATTATTTGGCAAAAAATAATGCTGCCAAATGCATTGTTCTAACACAGAACTGACCAGAGTCAGGATCCAGTGTTTTAGAACCTCTCAGTCCTTGCAAAATATTAACTAATCTACCAAGACTGCCGAAAATTAAAAAGTATCACTGATGTGTCAGTATCTGCCTGATTTTTCATAAAAAGCTAATATCAGATATTAGTCAGGACTCAGTCACTTATAAATCAGATTTGAGTGTGCCCTGTAACTCCCCTGCCTGTCAATGATAGCTGATTTACAGAAGGACTCAGGTGGTGGCCATCCAATTAACCAGTCGTGCAGCATCATGATGTAAAATTAGGAGTGGAAACTGTCAATAAAAAAACTATTAAATCAATGTTAAGCCCTGACACTGACTCAACCAGATGGGGCTCAGGGAGTTCTCCGTTGTTGAATCCCTGTAAAATAGCTCTATTCTGCATCTTTCTGTTGCATTTTCTCTCCAATCCCTGCTGCATTCTTATTTAAAATAAAGAAAAGAAGAGACTGGGTGCAGATGAAAAAGCACATTTTTAGAGTCCCTTCTCTGAATAGCCATCTTGTCATGGTGGAGGGGTTTGTGTGTCCTAGTGATCCCAGGCACTATGTTGTTGGGGAAATTTGCCACTGCCAGGGTCCCAGATCCTAACCCAGATAGGGTTATGGGTGTCCCACCCCAGAGCCAGGAACAGGGGTTGCTCGAGGGCACACACCTAGAGACCAGGTCTTAGCCCACAGTACTCCATCCAGCCCAGCCTGAAAGTGCTACATGGGCCTACCCTCCTGTGGGCCCACCGCCCTCAGAGGGAGCCGTAGAGGTCATACGCATTGTTGATCGGGCAGTGGTCAGCAGTGGAGGCCCTGGCAGTCATATCTATGTGGAGGAGTTCAAGTATCTCGGGGTCTTGCCTATGAATGAGGGTTAGTGGAGTAGGAGACTGACAGATGGTGTGGCATCTTCAGCGTTGTGGATGCTGTACCAGTTTTTTGTGGTGAATAGCCAGAGCGCTAAGCGAGAAAGTGAAGATGTCAGTTTACTGGTCAATCTATGTTTCTACCCTCACCTATGATCATGAGCTGTGGGTAGTGACCGAAAGATCGAGATTGATACAAGTGGCGAAAAGGGGGTTTCATCCATAGGGTGTCTGGACTCTCCTTTAGAGAAAGGGGGAGGAGCTCGGTCATTTGGGAGGGGTCACAGCAGAGCCACTACTCAAAGGAGCCAGCTGAGGTGGTTTGGGCATCTGACTAGGATGCCCTGTGGGCACTCCCTAGGTGTGATGTTCCAGAAACATCCTACCAGGTGGAGGCCCTGCGGCAGACCCAGGACATGCTAGAGAGATTACACCTCTTGGCTGGCTTGGCAGCACCTTTGTGGTTCCCTTCTTGAGGAGGTGGCTGGGGAGAGGGAAGTCTGGGAGTCTCTGCTTAGACCGCGGCCCCAGTGACCCAGACCTAGATAAATGTCAGAAAATGGATGAATGAATGGATTGTTTTTTTTTTTTTAAGTAATGACATTCGAGGTTGATGTAGATGTCCACTAACTGAAAAACATGAGGTAAAAGCATACACTGTATATAAAAAATGGATGTAACCACCTTGATGTCACTCACTGGTTTGTTCTGAAGCCTCAAGCTGAGCATGTTGGTTGTTACCATGTTAGCGTTTGGAACCCGGATGTCATGCCATGGGGCAGGTATGAGTGGTAGTAACTTGTCAATAACAAGCACTGATTTATTTATCATCCTTTTTGAACACTAACAGGGACCATACAGTAAATTAAAAAAATAATCATATTGCATTCAGTAAGACTTAAAACTATTGACTGAGCCCACAATCGCATCAGGAAAATGTTTTCTGAGGGAAAGAGCCATTTTCCCATGGACTACTATGCAATCACACACCTTTTTGCACCAGCGACCATTATTGCTTTGCACCTAGAGGAGTTTCCCCCTGCTGGCCATTGGAAAGCATGCAAGTTGAAGGCGTAATCTTCACATATCAAACCTGGATGCTGCATTCATCTTTTACATATGTAGTCTATGAGTAAAAGTAGTTATGATATTCCAAGCAAACAATAGGTTTGGGATGTCAGACAGAAGCAGTTTCTCATTTCTTGCTGCTGACTGCTATGGTTGCTGATTGAAGCAGCAACTGCAACTGGTAGATTTAACCCCTGTAATAAATACGCACTAATGCTATCCTGGCTGGGTGTCTTTACATCCTTAAAAAGTCTTAAATTACATGTATGCTGCTTTTAAAGTCTTAACTTTAAGTCTTAAGTCCATCCTTTAAAGTTTTTGAAACCTATTACAATATTCAGTGCTGTTCTAATTGTACTTGCTCTCTGTCTTTCAGTTCACAAATGTGTTAATTTATATCATGGTCTTAAAAATCCAAAACAAAATATCCTTAAACATGGAGATGCTCTGCCTGGGTAACAGGGACAAAGATGCAGAAACTTCCCAGATCCAAAAATGCAACAAGGGATTGCCAGTTATGAGTAGGGATGGAGGTTAATAACATTTAATTGATGCCACCACCATTCAAGATCGGTTCATCTTATAGGTCTGATTACTTCTCCAATCCTTTACTGACTCCTAATCAATTTTCTGTGCTGGCTAAAGTAGGCCAATGCAGGTTTCCAGCAGCTGTTATGGAAATCCAAAAAGAGTCCAGAGACAGAACAGGAAAAAGCTCCAATATCAGAAAAATGAGTCTGCACTGATAAAATGAAGGGATCAGCTTGGAGATAAGCCTCTAATTTTGCTCTTGAGTTTCATAATCGATGAAAAAGGCACTAAAGGGACCATCTTCCACACTTGTGATGGTATCACTAACAATATTCTTGTTGTTTCATCTCCTCTTTCTTTGAGTCAGCTTCCTTCTGATTGACTGTCCCTCACAAACAAAAGATTTGAACAGCAGGTGGCGTGGAGTCTCTGTGCCAGTGATAACCAAATTAGCAATGTCCTGTCTTTAATACATCCTGCAGAGCTAAAGTAAGGGGAAAAATGGTCTAAAATGGAGTGTTTAGAGCAGTCTGAAGCCCAGCAGTGCTAACACATTCATATTCTGGGAAATGATATAATAAGGTTGTCAAATGCTGCCTAGGTTTCCCTGTTGCGCACAAGGTGTCCTATGGCATTGCCACCTTAATGCTCTAGCAGTCTTGGCCAGTGAGAGATAACGATCTCATTTTAGGGACCTAAAATAGTTGGAGGCTTTTTGGAGAGGAGATTGCAGTTGCAACTCATTGAGGTCTTTGCATTTTGTTTTTGTTTTTTTTCTTCACCACCTTTCCCTTTCACTTTCTGGTTACGTTTAGACACCACAAGCTAATTTTTTAGGGTCAGTAAAAGATTAGTTTGTGGTAAAAGATGCCCCTTCAAAATAATAAGACTACATGCTGAAAAACAACTGGCTGGGAGTCACGGACCAATCTCATGGCATAGCCACGTGCACCAAAAGGAGACCTTGTACGTAAATGAGACTGTCACAGTTTGTAAAGCAAACCTAAATACAGGAATTTGCAGGAACAAATGTTTATTGGGCTTTATGTTGAAATTCAAAGCCAAGCACTAAAAGAAACAAACAGAAATCCAAATCCAAACAGTCAAAATGAGGATCATGTTAGGATAAATACACAGACACCGTGAAAAAGACTAGGGGTAAGTGCATGACCATGTAGATACATAGGGTAATCAGGTAAGTGAAAACAGCTAGGGCAAACAAGCCATGGGTGTAGACAATCAAGACAAACACATTGGGGAAGCAAAACTCAAAGCGAGACACAAAGAGTAAAGTAAAACAGGAAATGACTCAAAAGCACAGACACAAACTTACACTGCACATGATACAAAAGGAACACGAGAGAAACTAAACACAAACTCCAAAAATGGCAACTAGAACTCAAATACAGCAGGAACTCCACTTCTTCTTTCAGCTGCTCCCTTTAGGGATCGCCACAGCAGATCATTTGCCTACATTTCACCCTTTCCCTTCTCGTCTGTCACCCCAACCCTCTGCATGTCCTCCTTCACTACATCCATCAACCTCCTATGTAGTCTTCCTCTCTTCCTCCTGCCTGGTAGCTCAATCTTCAATGTCCTTTGTCCAATATGTCCACTCTCCCTCCTCTGCACATGTCCAAAAGACCTCAGCCTTGCCTCTCATGCCCAAGCTATCTTTCTTATCTACTCATTTCTAATCCTG
The DNA here is from genome assembly GCA_015106775.1 of Etroplus canarensis. NCBI lineage: Eukaryota > Metazoa > Chordata > Actinopteri > Cichliformes > Cichlidae > Etroplus > Etroplus canarensis. The sequence goes on along the minus strand of VUQH01043243.1, from coordinate 7,616 downwards.
TCCATCTTGGTTACACCCAGTGAAAATCTCAGCGTCTTCCACTCTGCCACCTCCCGCTACACCTCCTCTCTCTTTGTCAGTGCCACCATCTCCCCAACCTACATGATAGCAGTTCTCACTACCCTCTTATAAACCTTCCTTGCACTCTTTTCACTCATCTGCCACTGACACTTGTCTCCACTCTGCGTGCACTCCTTGTCGCCTCTTGTGCAATGTCTGTTGCTTTGGATGATTGACCCCCAATGTTTAAACTCATCCACCTTCACTACCTCTACCTATTGCATCTTCGCCATTCCACCTGCCTCGCACACACATTCTGTCTTGCTTCTGACTTTCATTCCTCTTCTCTCCAATGCATACCTCCACCACTCCAGGTTCTCTCACCTGTGCAATGCTCTCAATTACTGATCACAATGTCATGTGTGAACATCATAGTCCACGGAGACTCCTGCCTGACCTCATCTGTCAACCCATCCATCACTACTGCAAATAATGAGGGGCTCAGAGCTGATCCCTGATGTAATCCCACCCCCACCCTGAACCCATCTGTCACTCCTACCGCACACCTCACCACTGTCTCATTGTCCTCATACATGTCCTGCACCACCTTTACATACTTCTCTGCCACTCCTGACTTCCTCATACAATTCCACAGTTCTTCTCTTGGCACCCTATCATATGCTTTCTCTAAATCAACAAAGACACAGTGCAACTCCTTCTGACCCGCTCTATACTGCTCCATCAACAAACATCACATTTTTAGCACTCGTTCTGGGCATGAAGCCATACTGCTGCTCACTGTTCATCACCTATCTTCCTAATCTGGCTTTAACAGTTCTTTCCCATATCTTCATGGTATGGCTCAGCAGTGTGATCCCTCTGTAATAACTACAACTCTGTACATCACCCTTGCCATTGCAAATCGGTGCCAGTGCTCTTCTTCTCCATTCCTCAGGCATCCTCTACACACACTGACCTCTTTATTTCAAACTCCAGCTGTGTTTGATATGAGCATCCACCACTAACATTATGATAAATTATGATATATGATAGAAAAAGCATAATAGGTCCACTTTACTGTTTTGCACAGACACATCCGTACACAGGTGCACGCACCACAGGGAGCTTCAATTTTAGTTCCACGAGATCTGTTGTTGCCATGGCATTGTACTGCATCTGCTTACATTGCCATGGAAACACAAAAGTGATGACTGGCATTGGAGCTTTAAGTGAAATGGGTCAAGAGCACCTGAGTTGAGTCAAACAGCCCAGGAGCACAGTCAGGGTGTCAGTGGGCAAACCTGGCTGAGTCCGAGCTCTGCAGTGAAAGCTGGAAAAGACTCTTAGCGCACTAATAAACAAAGCGCTAAATATGCTTAATAACTCTCATGTTCATGTGTGCCTCTGCTAGTGACACAGTATTGACAGGAAATAACTGAAAACTGGAGGAAGTTCACGCATATTCTCTAAAATGATCGGAGACAGTTTGTTGAAAACAAAAACAAATGAATTGTCGCCCGAGGCCATTACAATCAGCTGTGGTCAGCAAACATTTCCTCTTGAGTAATTTTAACTAAATGAGAGCAATCTTTTGTGGGCCACTGGCTGAACACGACTGAGTGCACCTGAATTGTTATGACTCATTAACCCACTTTGAAAATGTCTCATTCACAGTCGCCACCAAGGGGTTACAAAGAACAACAGCTCTGACTGCCAAGGCTATGGACTGAAATCCTCCAGTTCTAAAATGTGACTAGTTAAATACTACTACTCAGTCTGATCATTTTACGTAGAGTAGTTACTTTTCACTCTGTGCGTGGATATAATTTTTGTTTGGTTAAATAGTTCCCTTTCTGTGCCTCAGAAAAATCAGTGGTTCTTGCATTGGACAGAAAAGTGGCTCCATCTTGTGGTTGTGTGTGTGTGTGTATGTGTGTTAGATCATTTGGTTCACTGTTTTGCTTCACTACAGTGAAACAAAAATTCTATTATAAATCATCAAACTAAGTGGCCTTATATTTATGACATTATTATTATTTTTATTTGACAATCCTGACCCTGAATTTGCATACAGTTGAGCTCCTTTCATACTTGCTTCAATGAGAGGGGACACATACATTAACAAGAGCTAAATATAGTCACAGTTAACCCCTCAAGGCTGAATGAACAGGCCGTTAAGTGCTAGTGCTGACATCTAGGGGTGGACTGAGTCAAAACTATCAAGATGTGTGAAACATGTTCATCAGAAGGATGGCAGGAAACAGCTAGAGGTTTTATTCCAGCAAGGCAAACAGGAACTTTTACCTGATCCAATGATAAAGTAATGATTGAGATGTCATAAGATACCTTATTTATCTCCAAAGTTGGGAAATTCCAGTTACAACAGTGCAAAAAAAATTTAACACAACCTCCAAATAAAGGTTAAATCAAATAGAATAAAATAAAATGCAAAATAACTAAACAAATATTTCAATGAGGTTAAAACTAAATAAATTAATGAGCTCTATAAGATAGGAAAAATATTAAAATAAAAATATAGGTGCTGAATAATTTAATATTTCATTATTATTTTACAGTGTGGAGTTCAGTAAATAAAAAATTAGTAAATAAACACAGTTTAATAAAAGCAGGTAAGATTTTTTTTTAATTATAATGAGAGTTCATTTTAAGTCCATAAAATATAAATGTATTACTATAAAGTGGTTTTTAAAGTAGAACATTTCATTCAATAAAGCAAATAAAACAATAAAAATCATACTAAATGTAGTTTAAATAAAAAAAGCATAACATATATCATTCATCTCATCTGACAACATATATGTATATAATATATAATATGCTCACAAGCCACTTCATTAGATAAACATGTTCAGCTGATTGTTAAAGCAAATATCTAATCAGCCAAACACACTGCAGCAATTCAGTGCATTTACGCATGTAGATGTGGGGACACAAGCCCCTCTCACCATGGAGGGTTGCATCAGGAAGGGCATCTGGCATAAAACTTCTGCCAAATTACCAATGCAGATTATTCCGCTGTGGGGATCCCTTGGTGGAGAATACAAGGGAGCAGCCGAAAGGTACATTTAGACATGGTCAAAACAATCTGCTGGAGTTCAAACTGGGCGTCAGACTGGGGACAAAACACTATTTAATTTACTTTGAATGCAGCAGGGTTGTTGTGCCAGACAGTCTGGTCTGAGTATTTCAGAAGCTCCTGATCTACTGGGATTTTCAAGCACCATCATCTCTAGGATTTAAAGCATATGGTCCAAAAAAGAGAAGATATCCCGTGAGAGGCAGTTCTCTTGGTGAAAATGCCTTGTTAATACCAGAGGTCAGAGGAGCAGAATGGCCAGAATGCCTTGAGCTGATAAGAAGGCAACACTAACTCGTTAAAGCCAAGGTATGCAGAAGAGCATCTCTCAGTGCACAACACGTGGAATCTTGAAGCAGATGGGCTGCAGCAGCAGAAGATCACACTGGCTGCCAATCCTGTCAGCTAAAAACAGGAAACTGATGCTACAGTTCACACAGGCTCACCAAACGTGAGCCACGGAAGTCTGAAAAATGTTGCCTGGCCTGATGAGTCTTGATCTTGACATTTTGATGTAAGAGTCAGAATTTGGCATAGACAGCGTGAAAGCATGGATCCATCCTGCCTTGTATCAGTGGTGGTGGTGGTGGTGTAATTGTGCAGTATTTTCTCGTCACACATGTCACAGCCTACATGAATGTTGTTGACCATGTGCATCAAAAGTCATGGCAGTCCTGAAGGCAAAAAGAGGTCCAATCTGGTACCGGCAAGGTGCACCAAAAAAAGTGGCTATGGGTATATGTCAAATGTATAAAACATCCCGGTATAACAGAGTATAAAGTCTAGTAGTGTAGTGTTGTGACAGTGCAGGGTTAACATCAACTAATAATGTGAGAAAACAGATGTTTCTCTGTTGGACAAATGTGTGAAGGGTTATTGCATTCAGTATGAAATATTTCCTGTATCTGTCCTCATGGCAGCTCAAATGATGTCAGTGATCCTCTTAGCAACACTGTTTATTTTGAATGCTATGTAATTTTCTCTTGAGGTTCCCTTCTTCCTTTTTATTTTCATATTTTGGATAGCCTACCTTTTTTATGGCACACTTTTGTCATATCATCCTCTGACACATGCTTCGTTTTCATTTCTCCTGCTCAAAATAATTTGGCCCTGAAAGTAGTTCCACTATGGATCTACAGTAAGCTGCCCACATATGTCTTCTTAATATTTTAGGTTTAGAGTATAAAATCAAACATTGCATCGTAAACTTGAAGAACACAGTCCAAGAAGAGCACAAGTATAACGGGGAACTAAATTTCATTCAAAGCCATTTAAAATTAGATAAAAATATGAAAATACTGAGTGTACTTTTAAAGCTTTGCTTTACTGTAGTAAAAGCTAAAACTTTTAGGTGAGCTCTCATGTTTCCCCTCATCCCTTCAAAGGCCTGTTTGAGGTTTAAGTTGGTTTTAGGATCAAATTTAGAAATCGGTTTAGGTGAGGGTAAAGGTCTGACCCATACTTGTGATGGTTAAACTTACACCCCTTCCTCATTTCAAAACATGAAATAATCATTAAAAAAAAAACAGTGTATTTTATCATTACAGTCAGCAAGACAATGGACATTTGAAACGAGGTATTCCAAGTGAATTAGTAATATTTTATTAACCCTGAGTAGTTTTTATTTCCCAACCCTAACTAAGAAGAGCAGAGAAATGACGCCAACCCTTCACTGTCTTAATGTGGACTTTTTCACCTTTTAAAGGTGGAAATATTCCTGTACACGGAAGGAGTTGGGGGGGGGATCAATACACCATAGATTTGTATGTATGCTGTGTTGCATGTATGCAACATGTATTGATATTTGATAAATTGCAAATACAAATCAAACCTTTAAGTACTAGAATAGAAGTGTACTTTTGGCTGCTCCCTGGTATTTTCCCGATTGGGTTGCCATGGCCTGTTAATCTGCATTGGTAATATGGCAGAGGTTTTACGCTGGATGCCCATCCTGATGCAACCCCCCGTGGTGAGAGGGGCTGTGTGTCCCCACCTATGCAATCTAGGTCTACATTTATTTCCATATTCTTCGGTTTCTGAAGAGGCTGCATGACTTTTGTTGAACAATCTCTGCTGTTCAAAATACATGTAATAGTCCACATGTTTCCATTCAGTTAAATTGTTCTAGACTGTAAAAAAAAGTTGTTTGTTATTTATGACAATTTATAACCCCATTTTCCAGCAATATAAATGACCAAACTGAGAGGAACAGACTGAAAACTTTATCTTATTAGATAAAACTGATATTGGCAAAGTTTTACCGTTGGGGACATAATTTGCATTTGAAAAAAGGCAATATATCTCAGTGTTGTCTTGCAATACTCAGCGTATTGCAAAATATTAAAACACACAAATAATATCATATTGTGAGTTAAGCATCATATTGTGGGGTCTCTGGTGAGTCCAAGCTCTAGTACATGGACATGCATCAATAGCTATGAAAGTCATCTGATGAAAAGTCTTGTTCGAGTAAAAACAAAAAGGTTGTTAAATTCATATCCAAGAACATGAAAAAAAATAGAAAACTTTGGTCTGGAAATGTAATTTGTGAGATCAAACCTCTCGACTTTTATTTTTATAAACCTCTGTGAGACTTTTTTGTGAGTTAACAGGCTTAGTAATCCATTAATGTCAATAAATGTCCTCACAAAAATGCCTATCAAAAAATGCCTGTGTTTGCATGTGTACCCCTGCTACTACACACAGAGTGGAGCAGCCAGCCGTCGCTGTAGGGGAAACAACGATAAGACGACAACCTTTGGTCAAAATATGAGAAACACTCATCAAAGTACAGCTTTTGAGTGTGGTCCCGAGCAACACACCCACCAAACTTGAAGTGTGTTGGATAAGTAGTTGCTGAGATAACCAAAGAAATGCCTGAGAGATGACCGCTCAGAGAATTCTTCTTGTCTTGTAATGAATAACTTATCATGTCAATTAGTAATTCAAAGAGAAGTGAGAAGCCTAATTAATTAGGCTGATTAATAAATAGATTACCACTGTTACCACTTGGTAACAGTAAACCATTAGGACTCTAAATTATATTCACATTGTCTTCTCAAATTATCCACAACCTGATCACCTGTAAAGTAGAGACCATCAATACTTGAGATGAAACTCAGTCAAAAAGTGCAGTGGACCTAATTTATTTCAGCATCTTAAGATCAGGACTTGAAGACAGCCCTGTCCTCTCTAGTCAGTGTGTGTCACTACTGTCCTCTGGTCCAGCTCTCATCACCGGACTGTCTGACCACTGGTGGGGTGTGTCTGCTGGAGATAGTGGTGGAGAAAGGGAGCTGAGTCAAGTGAGCCTCAAACAGACAAGATAATAAGGGAAGCTGAAGGTTTGCAAAATAAAAGCACTGTAATGCCCAGCACCGTAAGTTAATATGTCAAAGAATAACTGCTGGGGCTAAAAGCCATTTACAAAAGAATCAAATATTAAACTAACAACTTTTAAACATTGAGATTTTTATGCAAAACCAAAAAAAAAAAAAAAAAAATTCCCCCCAAAACTAAGAAAATAAATTCTGGTGCTGTTTTTTTTTTCTTTAAGATGAGGCTCACATTTAATGTTCCAGTTCAGCTTAAGGGGGTGTTTAAGGCCAGTTCTGTAGGCACGCCAATCAAATCCTTTACCAAGACAGAGCAGATTCAGTTTCATTCACTACCCCTACAATCTGCAACCCCATGCTCTGGTGTACCACAAGGGCTCCTTATAAGGCACTTGCATATTTTTGCATATGTATATTTCATCCTGCTATTTAGACAATTTAACCCTTATGCTGACAATATTTAGCTGTATGCCTCCCTAAAAACTGGCTGCTTCAGCTCTCTACATAAATCCCCTTGAAGATTTAAGACTCTCTCTCTCTATATAGAGAAAGAGAGAGAGAGAGAGTTTAGACTCACCTTCTCATTTAAATGTTTTTCTTTATTTTCATGACTATTTACATTGTAGATTCTCACTGAAGCCATCAAAACTATGAATGAACACATATGGAATGATGTAGTGAAGAAAAAAGTGTGAAATAACTCAAAACATGTTTTATATTTAGATTCTTCAAAACAGCCACCTTTGCTTTGATTACTGCTTTGCACACTCAAATATTCTTCAGCAAGTTCTTCCCAACTCTGTTGCAGAAGTTTCCATAAATGTGTGGCACTTGTAGGTTGCTTTGCTTTCACTCTTCTGTCCAGTTCATCCAAAACCAGCTCGATAAGGTTTCGGTCTGGAGACTGTGTGTTATGGTTTGTGGTTTTTGGTTTTGTTTGACTAGGATGTTTGGTTTTCCTTTTTTCTGTCTCGTTCTTGTTTCTTTCCAGTTTGGTTGCATCCCCTTTGCTGTGTGCCTTATGTTTTACTTTCATTGTTCCTGCCCCAGCTCATGTTTAGTTATTGGTTCTTTGTGTCTTCCTCATGTTTTCCAGTATTCAGCCTCCTTGTCCCTAGTCTCGGTGTGTTGGTTCATGTTTCCCTTGAGTCCTTGTATTTATTATCTTTGTACTGCGTCTGTTC
>VUQH01043242.1:4516-33328 GCA_015106775.1 Etroplus canarensis | reverse complement strand
CGGCCTGTGAGCGCGTTAGTGGCCGGTAACCCTGAACTTGGCCCCTCTCCGGCGTCTGTTGGGAGTGTGAGTCCGTGCGCACCGCGCGGTGCACGCCTGCACTTCCCTGAGTGACACGGACACGTGGAAAGTTATATTTTTGTTGCATCCTGTGGCGGCTGTAAGGGTCGGGAACACGGATACTCTGGACACGTCCAGGTAGCACCAAAATAACACGCAGCACACCCACGTGCAGTGCACAAACCGGCGTGTCTGGAGTGGGTTTTTTAAAAATCCTAATTAAGAATAAACGGTGGGAAATTCTTAGCTTTTACACTAGATTAGAAGTTAACTCTGCAAACTAACGTGGGAAAAGTGATTTGCGTTCTTGCTTAAGTACTTGTAGTTTCGCTTCGTAGCAGGGGACTGTTACAGCAGATGGAGGTCTTGCCAGGACTGGCCAGTCCTCAGAGCACACCACCCTGCGGCTGTGTGAGGTGACAGTGGTTATTGCTCCCAGAATAGATTAAACGACTGTGGTTATTGCCTGCTGGGGAGAATATTTGTACAGATTAAATGTCAAGACTGTCTCTCTCCTTCTTTTCAAATTTTCTTTTACATCCCTTTGTTCTATATGACAGACAGTTTCTCTCGCTCTCTATGTGGGGCCCCCTTAATTCAAAGGCAAGAGAGAGTATTGAGTATTGCAAAGCATACCACACAGGGACCCACAAAGGCCCCACTGGAATCATAAAGGCCAGTACACAGTGGTTCATAACATGTTCAGTGAGAGGGCTGGGAACAAAAACGTCAGAAACAGAGCTCTGTGATGGATGTAATTCCAATCTTCCCATCACATTAAAGAAATGAAGCTCTTTCAAGCGCTTGGCTGTCGCAGAGATTAGATGCAGTTTAGATAAATGCACTTTTTATGATATTTTAAGCAGTTTTGACAAGATTGAAAAAGCATTTAGACCAAAGTAGGCTTTACATCTTGTAAGGACTGAAGAAGTGAAAGATCCAGGACGAATTTAGAACATCACTCCTAAGATCGCATGATAAAAAGTTCAGTTTATCAAGGGGTTAATTATATACTTTGAAAGGATAGCCTGGGATTGTTTGTGAGTTTCAAGCTTCAGAGAAAAATTATATCAAAGAGGAGTCAAATCAGAGGAAAGTACGTTCGCCTAACTTCATGACTGTGTCTCTAAGCTTTTGCATTTTAATCCAAAGTGATTTAGTTTATCACGTTCAGGATTAGGACTGGCACAGAGGGAAGAGCGCAGTACACTGACAGCAGATAAATGGTCCAGAGAGCCAAACTGTGTAACAGCTGCCCCACACCTACTTTGGACTATTTCTCAGCATCATTGTGTTGCATTTTACTGCTGTAACCTGCATTCCCATCACTAAACATCTCTAAGCTTCTGTTATAATAGATAAATACCAGTTGAAGGTGCATGATCTTTAATGAGAAGGGGCATAAAGACAGCTAGAAAACCAGAGCATTGATTAATAATTTATCAAGCTGAAGTCTATAGGAGGGAATGCGAGCACCAGTGCTGCAAGTATAGCCTTCCCCCAGGAAAAAGGAGTGAATATTGCTTTTTAGCCAGACATTATAGGCTTTATAAACAACAAAGAAATTGAAGTTGCGCCTTTTAATGGTTTATTCATACTGATGACTCTCTGTTGGTTCTCTAGTCTCTAAAAATAATCTATTTTTATTTAATATGTGCAATACTGCAACTCAGTGCAGTACATAAAGTATAAATCTATGGTCGTTGTCAAGCGCAAAAAAATATTCCAAATTTGAACCAAGTAATGCATATTACTACAGATAGAAGAAGATAAAAGAAAGTTAAACCCTTTCTTTTATTAAATATGGTATTTATAGTCATATTTAACAGCTATACAGCTGCAACAGACAAATAATAAGAGATTGAGATGATAAAGGAGGTAACTAAGCAAGAAAGCTGCTTCAATCAACTATACTATTCCTTAACATAATTTTTAAAGACATTATATTGAATCTCTAAGACTGTACCAGAGTTATTATAGTTTTATGTTCCTTCATTAATTTTAAATTGTATTTATTTCAGTTAGTTTCCACTTTATGTCATGTTCACATCCCAGTCTCACTAAACCTGTTGTGCACCAGTGCCACCTGATTGGTTTGACCAAAACTAAAAATATTTCCTGTTTATTTAGATCTTATTTAAGTTTTGTAAGCACACAATGTCATTTCAGTTGTTTTAGTCTGTTTAAAAGTCTATCTTTTAGTTTTATTTAACTAAACTATTCTTTTCTGCACTTAGTTTTAGTTTTTAGTTTATGGCATGATAATGATATTATTACTATGATGCTACCATGTGATATCAGTAACCCTTTCCAGTATATTATGACACTCTCTGTGGTGTTCTAAGCTAACTTAGCTCCGTCACTGGGGCTTGTGTCTGTTAACTTCATCTGTCTGTGAGTAGCTGGGTGTCATCCTCACTCTACTGTTCCAGCAATAAACCTTTGTGCCAGCTCGCCACACTTATCTGTCAATAGTAAGTAAGCCAGAGCATGAGCCACACTTAACTGACGCTTGTCTCTAGTCTTAACACATAATCCTATGTGCTAGTGTCTGTTTTTTCGGCATGAGAAGAGCAGAAAATTGTGTGTATGTGTGTCTGTCTCCTTATCAAGCCATGAAGATCCATGCCTGTAGAGATTCATGGCTGCGAACATGTGTTTCTGTGGAGAGGCCATTTCTTTTGCCACTAATTTGTACAGCTGTGCTTTCCTCTCCCTCTGCACACCCCTGGATGCTCAGCATTCACAGATGACCTTAACCTTAAACACACAGAGTGCAAACTACAGCCATCCCCCTGTCCTCTTTCTGCCTGTGTATTACTGGACCTATCGTTCTATCTTATCTGCTGCAGTGTTGAAAATTATTTTTTCTGACCTTTCTCACATTGTTGTTTGTAACCCTCTACCCACCCAGAGCCCAGAATTGCATTAAGCAGTCATTCTAGTATCATGGTATATTTACTGGGAAAGCCAGAGCTCATCAACCTTCAGATTGTTCTAACTAATGGAAGGAATTCTGATTACTTGAACACTAAATCATTAAAGTTATTTAATCCCCTCCAAGTCAATGACTCTGTATACAGACCGAACACTAAAATGTTATTATCCTGTCTGCTTCAAGGCATGATAACATTGATTAATTCCTTTTCCCAGCGTCGAAAGATGAGAATTAAAAGCCTCCAATATATTTTCAGTCTGCAAAAATAAAATAAAGCAGAGTGTATGACTTCTGCTTTTTATCTGCTGGCTGCTTCTGTGTGAGAATGTGATATTATTTGGATCAAAGAAGATGGAGGTCTGTGGCCAAGCATTATTTTAAAGAACAGCAGCTCAGGCAGCAGAATCTGCCAGCTAAGGGTTAAATATTTCTCCAACACCACCCCCTTGTTTTTCACAAGTGGTAGCACTGATGGCTCTATGGTCTCACGGCCATTTCACTTACTGTGCTCGTTGTGTGTTAAAAGAGGAGGGCTATGTAAGGAAAGGATGAAGGGAGAAGAAGAGAAGCTGTTTCTTTGCATTATACTTCATGTGTGATCTTCGTGGAGGAGTGTGTCAGTGAATTCGCTCTCTGTTCCTTAGGGGAAGTGGTTCTCCTCTGGAATTTGAGGGATGAAGCTGGAGGTTTTCAGTGTTGACCCCCCCCCCCCACACACACACACACACACAAAGATTTCAGGGCCTGGGGCAGAGACTGGTATTGCTTAGTCCATCAGCAACTGAAACATGATACCAGGAGACCTCAGTAAGCTCCTCTTTTATAGTACCCACTCAGGTCAGGCTGTTTACATCCTTTATTTATTATTCTTCTGGTCCCCGCCCACCACCACCACCTTTTACCCTCAGAGAACAGGAAAACTCTACAACAGTCTTCTCGTTAAAATTTAAATTAAGGGTACTGACTTGGCAATTAAAAATAGGAGTAGAGTGTATAGTAAAGCAGCAACAGTAAAATTGTTTGAAATGGACTCACAGCTATGTCTCAGAAGGAAGAGACAGAGAAATGGGCAACAGAAGTCCCCAGCTGGACTCAGACTGGGGGTGGTGTTGTGATTCCCAGTCAGCATATAAACCTTGTTTAGCCACATTTTACATAAAATCTGTACTCTCCACTCATTAGTCTAAACTGGAGCTTTAATGGATTTTGATTTTGACAACTGAGCAAGCTACTGTTCACAAGGTGACCTTTGAGGTTTACCTATATATGTTGACATGTGCGTATGTGTGTGTGTTTCTTCAGGTGTGATGTGTGAAGCAGAGCTCTCCTTCACCTTGGAGCCCAGTGACATTATCGCTGTGCAGGAGCAGCCCCTCATGCTCCACTGCCAAGTGGATGGCATCCCCCCAATTATGACACAGTGGAGGCATAACGGCTTACTTTTAACTCAGGACAAGCATCATACCACCTTCAACAATGGTTCACTGCTGATTGCTCACTTCCAGAAGACCAAATCTGATGGCTCATCTGATGAGGGCGACTACGAGTGTATGGCCCAGAATTCCTTTGGGTTGTTGGTGAGCCGTAAAGCCCGCATTCAGGCAGCCAGTAAGTCACACTTCTTGGTCATCAGCTTGTATATTTTTATGGCTGTATTAGCTTTTCAGGAAGACATTAGTGTTTCTAAAAAGTTAAATTGTGTTTAAATTGTGCAGTCACTCTAAATTTAATTGGGTTTGAACATACACTGTTTAAAAGAGATGGATGTAGCCATTGTGACATACACAGGGGTATGGAAAATGCTTTTTGAAGCCTCTAGTTTTCTAGCTTTTGCCATTTTTAGGAGCCAGAAATGGCCATGTGACCATTTTTGTACAAGAGGGTCTTTTAGCTGTATTTTAGACTATTTAAAATGACTCCAGCTGATGGACATGTAGTGGATAACTCCTAATATGATACACTTTAGTCTGGAATTAGTTGACCAACATTATGATTTTCATCTTTGTTGCTATTATCATTTGTTATCTTGAGATATTGTCTTCAGCATCCTCAATTATTCTATATTAAGATACTAACATAACCTGATTGATTCATCAGTTACAACAACACAAAGCAAAATCACAGCCACTTACTTAAGTTTTAGTTATGGTTTTTATTCTTTACAGATGTAAGCACTGTAATTGAAAAACTGACTGCAATATTTTGGTTCAGTCCCAACCATCAATAGTACTGCTGTGAACATGCAAGTAAATGCTCTTAATATATCCTTGGCTATTTGAATATTTGAATATACGTCTGTGAGCGTAATGGACTTTCTGATGCTCATCTACAGTGCTGCTTAGAAATGGAAACCTTTGAATTTAGTATTAACAAGCACTCATGCTGAGAGTCTCCAAGCTGCTTTGTAAGAGTGCAATAAGCTCGAAGAAACCCAGCAACCCACTCACTGGTAGAGGCATCAAGGTACATTTTCTCTAGCATGACAACCAGATCCTTTATTTGAAGTCCTTCTGGTTCAGCATTATTTGCTCTGTATTGTTGCCATGGTTAATTGTTACTGTTTTTAAATCTTATTACTGTGAGACAATCTGACTCTCCATCCTTCTTTCCTGCCACTTGTCTCACACCATGCATTTCACCACTTACCTTGAATCAAAGACATCCAGGATGCACGTTCCTCCAGCAGTTTTAGTGATACTGTACTGCTCTACACTGTGCAGAGTCAAGTCTTTTTGAAAGCTCTGTTATGTATATTCTCAAACACAGAGACAGACAAAGGCTCACAGAAGCCTGTTGATTCCCGGGCTATGTGTAGACAGGAGACTGCTGTGCTGTTGTGGCCAATACAGCTTTTCTACCCAGTGGGATAGGGAGGTTAGCATGGACGTCTCACCGACCAAAGGGAAAAGTCACTGCAGTTCAGTAGCTGGCGCTGTCAAGCACATGCAACCTTTCACAAGCCTCCCTAAAGGGTCTTTCTTTTCAAAGGTCAGATTGAATCCTCTGTTGTAGCACATTTTTGGATTCTGCCTGAGGGGCAAGTCAACAATAGTGTCCCTATTTTCACTAAATTACTTAGGGATAAGAAAGCTTAGAGGAAAAAAATTAGTTTATTTAGTAATTATCACCTAAGCGTAATTTGTATTTGAGTAATGTACGGCAGTGTTTCACTACATTATGGCTCAGCATTTTTGTGAAATCTGTTATTTAAAAAATGGGAACCAGATTTGCTTTGAATACCAGATAGATGAACAAGTGCTCCTGTGCACCAGAAGGGATAATATTGATTGGCGAATAATTTAGGCAAAATACCCTAGCCTCAAATGCAAGTTATTAATATTTTTAAATTGCCTAAAGGTACACTGTTGTATATTTCAGTGCTTATAATACCTGTTCAGTTTGTTGTTATATTAATTTTGCAAATCAGTTTATTGAATGAATTAATAAAATATAGCTTTTCAGGGATGAACCAGTTGGGAAACTCTGAGTGGATGCCAATACCTATCTGTTAAATAACATTTGTCTAATGGGTGAAATCTATGCTGATATTTTTGTTTGTTTGTTAAGTTAGATTTTGTTGTCATTTACTTACCCAGAAAAAACAAAGAAATTGTGAAGAATGTGACATAAGAAGTAAAAATTGGCCACTTCCATTAGTAAATATCATCCTATTTGTCGATATGCTGATATCAGTCAATAGGTTGTAGAATAGAGATGTTCGGCGGATATATCAGTGTATCCCTCATGACCTCACACTCAGTCAAACAATGCAACTCTCATAGCTGAGCTTCTTTGTTGATCACACTTAATTCTAAGGTTGTTGTAATGTAATAGCAAGCTGCGCCTCATTAATTATTATTTAAATGTAGAGCAAATTCATTTTTTTAGTTCAGTGGTTCATTAGCATTTTAGCATGAGCAATTAAGAATTATTGACACGTGGAGCAGTCCTCTCACTCTCTCTGATTCTGGAAAATTGAGTAAATGAAAACAGATTTAATGAATGAAGAGTGAATAAATCTATTCAGGAGCAAACCTTGGACTTGGTGGCTCAAGTTCAAAACTGTTCATGGTTGAATTATTCTGTTTTGGCTTGGCTTTGTTGACCTGCAGACCTTTTCCTGCTTTACTCTTGATTGGTATTGATTTGGTAGACTAGTGAATTACTGAAAGTCACAATGACCCCTGAGCTTTGACCCTTTGAGTTATGTTGACCAGTCTTTTGGCAAGCCATTGAATGAGCAAAGGCTTTGTTGCAATGAGCCTGTGTCCCTCCTTAATAGAGTTTCAACAAAAAGCCATGCCTAAAAACAATTTCCCAGTGAGTCTTCATAGATGTTTGCAAGATAAGAACTTGGGCAAATGAAAAAATCCCATTTGGGGTCCATCCATGATGCCTTTGATATTTTTGGAACATATAAAACAGTGAGGTTGGTATTTTTTGCAGTTGCTTTTACATTTTGGTTTCATTGTTTTAATATGACTTTCAGTTCTTCTTAGAAGCCATAATTGGGATCTTGCATTTTCCCTGTTACGATACAAGAAATAATTTTTTTTTAAAATCTGACCAGAAGCTGGCAAAATGGCTTTCCTACTGGTGTTATTTCTGATATAGCTGTATAAATTAATTAAAATAGTATCCATCCTTCCATCATAATATCTGGAACTCTTCACACTCCACATTTCTGTATTCATTTGTTCTCTTGTTAATCAATTAATGAAGAAGAATTAAGCAAAACCTGTAAATGTTCCCCTTAAGAAAAGCCAGTGATGCATTTGTTTCTTTTTCTAATCTGAGTGTTTGTTAATGTTGCTGCTCTCTTTGTGTTTTTGAGTTAATGTGCTGTGTTATAGTTCCTCTTACAACAGCGCTCTGACTTGCACCACTGTGATGCAATAGGTGGTGTGATTACTGAAGTCTTGTTATAGCCCTCCCAGTGGATAAAGCTTCCATTTCATTTTGTCCACTACCACCCTCCATAAATTTCACTTTTTATTTGCTTGACAACCGTTTGAGTTAGCTCACGGTTAGGGGTTGATGTAGGACGGACTCCCCATTGCCCCTTTAGATCAACAGTCAGTCCAGGAAACACGTTTTCCTCCCAAATATTATCTCTTTGATGGTCGGTTTCTCTCTCTTTCCTCACATTCTCTAGGACCTCCTCATTAGCTTAGGCTCAGGAAGCTTTTCATCATTTGGATGAATGACAAGCCTGGTACAGTGGACCCAGCCAGGGCTCCTGCCCCTCCCCCACAGCACCCCCACATCACCAGGCAACACACCACAAAAGACCCCTGTTACAAAATAGCTTTTAGGATCAAATGAAATTACTTGCTTTTGTCTGTTTATCTGGAATTAATTGGAAAGAGTTGAAGCTTTGGTAGGAAGCATATTTTACCCCTGTCCAATTCTCATAGGGAGACTACAGTTGACCTCAAGGACTGTTTGAAAAGATCTGAAAATCTAACACAAGGGTGCAAAGAATGAGCTAATTTACTGCAAATATGAGTTGCAATATCATAAGTCATAAAATAGCACTATATGCTTATATAGTAACTATGATATTATTGTTCTGATTGCTTCAGTATACATAATTTTCACATTGCTTTGTCCAGAAACCATCATGGTGAATTGAACTACTGCTATAATGGCAGGCTTCTCAATGAGACTATAATGAAAAAGAGGAACCCAGGGGGGCTGTAAAGGATGAAATAGAAGACAGAGGAAACCTATAAAAGTGTCTCAGTTTATACCCATGCCTCGCATTTGTGTGAATTTAACTCCTCTCTAGATGCAAATGTAAAGAATTGTGATTTGCTCAGTTAAGCTGTGGGAAAAGATGCAAAACTACAGCATGGTACCTTTAAAGATGTCTGGACCGCTTGCCACAAACAGCCACTCAGATTCAGACAGCAGTAAGGAAGAGTGATTTATGTGGGGCTGATGGCAGTTTTCATGAGCATGTTTGTACTTGTGCATGCGCGTGTGTTCAGATGGCGGCTCTCCATCACACTCCGACCTTCCTGTCCTCCACCCCTTTCATAGGCTCCTGCCTGAGTGACTGCTGAAGTGCCATCCCTACATCTCCTTTTAGCTCCTTTTGTCTGTAAGCCAAACCCTTCCTTCGATCAACACTCCCACCACCACCTACTCTGTGCTTGCCACGAAGCAAGTGCTCTCTGCTATATTGATTAGCCAAACGCAGTTTTGATATTTAAACATAAAGCCTCTTTGCGTATTCCTTTGTTCCTTGCAAAATGAAAATTGATTTAAATATTTTCCTCAGCATTTTATGCCACAAGTCAGTCTGATCTGTCTTCTCATTAACATTTCACAAACTGTTGTGCACATAGCCTGTGGTTGCCCTGTTCCTTCCTTTGGGCAGGTACGTCAGCTGATGTTAACTTAGAGTGTTCCCTCCTGCTGTGAGGTCAGCGCTCCTCCATCTGTCTGCCAGTGTGTCAGAAAAATTGACGAAGAAAGCTTTTTTTTATTCCTAATGAGTAGGCTAAACTGATGAGAGCGCTGATCTCTGTTGTGTAATTACACTAGAAACTGATTATTGCTCTACACCTGCTGACTAAATCTGCAGATCTCATTGCCTGATTGTGAATGCTCTGTTTTAGTTCATTTACAATGGGCAGCTTTATTAAAGCAAACTGTTTTTCTGAAATCAGAGCAGGTTAATTTTCTCAAAGGAAATTTTATACTCGTCTCACACTCTGTCTCACTCTCTACCTCAAGTAAAGATGCTGTTTGTCTTCAATGCATTGTTTTGTTGTCAGCAAGCTAAGTAAACAGCCATACTGAAAATCTCCTCTGGGTAGTTTTATTGACAAATGTTTAAACTTGCCTGGCTGTCCTGTGGGGAAGGGGCAGAGTGAATCTGTATTTTACCTGAAGATGATACCTCATTGACCTGAAAGCAGGGGAAAATCATCAAGGGATCCCATACTGCTTATGGTATGCCTCATTGTCTTCCTTTACTGTGTCTTTATACAGAGGGAGACCAGAGAGACTCAGTCAAAAATTTTTGCTTCACTTTGATTTTCTAGCAGATTAAAAATTTTTGGTGCTTCCAATGCAGCAAAACTAGGCACACAAGGTTTGCCACTGTGCTCCAGTCTAATCTTGCCATGCTGACAAGTTTCAGTCATGTACAGAGCACAGACATGCATGGAGCTCTAACTATCTTCTGTTAGCTGCTCCTTAATATGAAGGATGAGTTGGACTGGGAATCCTTGAGCTCTAAAAATATCTTCCTGTGTAAATAGCATTACTTGGCAAGCGAAGCCCATGAACAAGGAAAAGGATGCAGAACTGTGTTGAAATGGCTCATTGAGTAAACTGTATTTAACTTTTCAAATATGTTTTACTGTAAGTCCTGAGATTTAAAAATATGCTCAGAAAAGCACATGCATTATTATATAATAAATGGATATAAGGATATGTACACACATTTTGCTCTTTTTGCCATTTTGCCAACTTTGATCATTGTCATTGTTCTACGTAGCAGTATCAGCTTTGGAAAACATCCTCCATGGACAGACTGGAATAATTTAATTTAGAAAGTGAATGCCCTGCAGAACGAGCTCAACACCGGGTAGATTCTAACTGTGCTAACAAGTCATTATTTTCCAACTCAGTGGCCTTGTATTTGACAGTGTGGTAAACAAACAAATGGAAACAAAAAAGCCTTAGATTAGCTTAAGACTTAGATGAAATTCAAGTTCACTGTGTGTATCTCTGGACCACCCTAGCTATTCTCAAACAAACAAATGAATAGGGGGCCTAAAATTCCTTCTGTCTGCTTTTAAGGCTCATGGGAGGAATTCCTGAGTAATAGAGGTGAAAGGTGAAAGAAGAGAGAGCAGAGGCCAGGCTAAAGGTTGGAAGAGGCAGACTTGTCTCCAAATGTGGAATTCTGCTTTGGCCCCACATCATTAAGGTTGTATATTATGGTCTGTAGTTTTAAGGTGAGGTTTATGTTAAGCAAATCAGTTTTATCAGTAGGGTCTTCCCAGGGATGGAAACAGAAAAGCATGTGGGCTTGTTTTGAGTGTGTATGTTGGTGTTCCTGTGATTCTGTACTTGACTAGGGGCTTGGTTAGCTCTTGCTACTGCCCCGTCACCGTGCTTCACTACACTTAACAGAACCTTTATGGCCAGGTTGTGCAGTTAAAAGTCTTTACCACCAATAAAAACACCTAAACCCCCTCTTTTTGTCTCCCTCTTGGCATGCATTTCTGTGAAAATGTGTAATAGGAACAAAGACATGCAGGAGGTGGAGTCAATTGAGGATAATATTATTGCCTACTAAGTTACTCAGACAAATACACACACACACACACACACACACACACCCACGCACAGAGGGGCCCTCAGTCCGGTTTTGCATTTTGTTTAAGCAGGGATCTGAAACTCTTTCTGCCAACAAGCAGAAGAGTCTGAGACAAAGGCCTGTCAGTGATGGGCAGGCAGCAGCTCTCCTTTGGGCCTCAGCCATCTCTCTCCCTCTTTTGCCTGTGTTTGTGTTTGTGTGTGTTGGGGTACCTCTCAGAACAGAGCAGCACCTATTGTCTGTTGTGAAATGCAGGGGCAGTGGAGTGGCTGGGAACAGGCTGTGGAGATGTTCAGCCTCTGGTGGCTCTGCTTTGTGGTGATGGCCTGACCGTTTGTTCTCCTGACCAACTCGGCGAGTTGTGGCTGAGGCCCCCTTTTGTCACTGCTGACTCTGGGTGGGTGTGTTTCCCCGTCCTCCCTCCTGCCTCGTTCTTCCCCCTCTGTTTTACCATTGACGTAGAAATAAAGGGGTCAGAGGTCATAAGGGGCTGGACGATGGAGAGAGGGGGTTTTATCTGGGAAACTGTGACCTTTTTGTGTGCACTAGTGCAGAATACCCCTCCTGTTTTTATTCTCCTCCTATTATGTTTCTCCTCTTCCAATTCTCAGTCTTCTGCTCATTCCCCAGTGGGGAACCATCCCCCTGTCTGATCGCCCCAGGGCAATGGCAGTGACCTTGGCTTTGGCAATGAAATAAAGTGACCCAAACTTGCCGCTGCATCATAGCTCTAACCCTGCCTTTTCCCAAACAAGCAATGCAGCAGCCTGACTGCAAAATAAGCAAATTTTTTCCTCGCTCAGTAAGGACACTATTTGTCTTTCTCACATATTCAGGTTTTCTACACGTGCTTAACAGTTAGAATGACTGGAATACAAATCAGTGTTATTTAACACTGTTGTTTCTTCCTGCTGCTATTTATAGACAGTACATGGCTACTGGATTGATTGATGTTGAATTTCACCGAAGGAAATGTGTGGCAATATTTCACTCTGCTCACACAGCCATAATAACTATAATAACATTAAAGCTATTTTTGTCCTACATTGATGGGGTTAAGTGACTGTACAGCTTTTAAGTTATGACCTCAAAGTAAACCTGTCAACTTTGGACAGTGATTTTTAAGAAAACAGATAACTGTTAGAAATACTGATCACTCAATGTAATATTGAAATAAGACAAAATTAATTTTGGAATTTATACATACAAGTCATATGTTTTACATGTTGCTATACAACATGTAAATCTGCTTTTATGGTAGGGACTGAATAATACTAACCTTTGTTACAGTTAGATGCTTTAATTATAATTTAAAATGTGTTAAAGCCATAAGTAAGTTTCCATTATATCTTTTTTCAAAAGAGAAAAATATTATGGGAAATTTGAACTCCCCAGCTCTTTTTGCATTTTCCCAGTTAAAACTTTATTATGAAGGAATAGGGCAATGTTATATAAAATTCTACTGGCAGCATATAGGGTACATTATTCTTCAATTGAGATTTAGAAATTACAGCTGGAAGGTGGTATGACAGTTCTGGTTCTGTGTTCAAACCTCCTTGTTGGCTTAAACTAGATATTCTTCCTATACCTGCATGGGTTTTCAGGGTGCTCTGTACAGAGATGTAATGATAGTTTAACTGGTGATTCTAAACTGGTTGTATAGCAGATGTGAGGTGTCTGTCTTTCTGTGTTGGTTTTTTGATGAACTGGCAGCCTGCCCTGGGAGCACCTTGCCTCTCATTCAGTGTCATCTATTATAGGCTCCTGCCCTGTATGACTGTAGTTGGATGATGGGACTTACAGCCTATGAGACCATTTATTTCTTGTCAGTACAATGACAACATTATGACAAGTTTGACTTCCCCATAGTGCATCAGAGTAAGTCTGCTAATGTGCTAGTTTTATTTGTTCTAAACTTAATTAAATGTGTGCTCTTAAAAGTGAGCTCTCAGCTAGTGAATAATTCCATCCATCCATCCATTTTGTGCCATTTAACTGGGCCATTAGTCTAAGCAGAGATGCCTCGACCTCCCTCTGACCACCTCCTATAGCTCTTCTGCAGTGACAGGAGTGTTCCCAAGCAAGAGCTCTAATCTCTGGAGGTGCCCAGGAGGCATCAGTTAGATGTCCAAACCATCTCAACTGGCTCAGAGGAGTAGTGGCTCTACTCTGAGCCCCTCTGAATGACCAAATTCCTCATCCTATCTCTAAGAGAGAGCTCAGACACCTTAATTTTATGTAAAATTTTAAACAAATGCATGTTTTTAAATTCTGGTCTGACAATAAAATAACTTGATCATTTCAGTGAATTGTGCAACACATACAAATGTGTATATTTTAAATAAATAAACTAGAGAAGATACAGTGGGTTGACAAAATCCCTTTTTTGATTGTTTTTCAGTGTTGAGATGCTTTGAGATGCATGTGAGCATCCATGCTTTGTCATTGTATTCACTGCCAGCATTAAATGAGGGGTTGTTATCACAACATGAACTCATTGAGATCCATAATCTTTACTTTCTTTTCTCTATAGTTGTCACATAGGGACATGTGTTTGAAGTGTTTGGGGTTAAAAGCCTGTCAGACTCCACTATGTGTGTAGAGTTGGTCACCAGGGATAAAGTGAATTCCACAGGAACCAATTACAAGAGGCTGCTGCTGGCATAGGATGAAAGATTTCTGGGATGGCCAGTTTCCTGCTGGCAACCTGTTTGCAGTGTCTTTGTAAGCATATATCAGTTTTGGGAAATCTTAATAACTGAAAAATATGCACTTCACTTTTCATGAAAACATTATGACTTCCATCATTCAGAGTGGTTTCTCATCAGTGTACATGCAAGAATTGCAAGAATTGCAGCTTACAGAGAAAAAAGGAATGTTGTTGAGCAGCTCCAGATCAAGAAAACAAAACAGTTACTGATCCAGTACTTTTTAAGCACTGTGATCATTTTTACATTTTCCTCTGGTGTTGTAAACCGATTATTTTTAGGTTTTGGACTTTTGGTTGGACATATCAAAACATTGAGAATTTCACCACAAACTTTGGCAAGTCTGGATGAAAAAAATTAAAAACTTGGATTAATGACAAAAATATTATCAAAAACCAAGAAACATGCATGAGACAGATGAAAGTGGATAGCAGTAAGGAGTATAATAGGTGGAGCATGTGTCAGTGGTCTCAAATGATCTCTAGGCCCCTCTGGCTCTGAAGGCTGGACCTTGAACCAGGAAGGAACATTCCATTCCAATGCTGTGCCATGACCCTCTGACCCCAACAGCTTTGTTTCCAGAGCTGCTTTCGACAGGCACCAGGGATACAAAGCAACAGCGGGCTCACTTAGCTTGAAGAAGCACGTCTCTGCCGTTAGAACATGCCGGAAAACTGCTCCCCTGACCCCAGGCTCGTAATTCATCTCTGTAACTTGCACATTACCTTCTCTTAAGATCAATTAAATGCTCTGACAGGGACATGTGCACAAGATTGTGGTCGGAGACTACATACAATGTGTTGACCTGCTGCTAATATACACAGTGCATATTCCCTTAACACATAGTTGTGTTCCTCTCTAAAAGTCTCAATGAAACATTTAATTTCTATCATCAAATGACACAGTAGAAGTCTTTGGCTCTATTGTAAGAGCTGTGTCAAATAACCTTCTTTCAGTAGGTACTGGTGTGTTGAGATGTGTTTATAATCACATAAAAAAACTGTATCATCCATCTAACTGGAGTCTTTAATCATTTTTATGAATTTATCTCAGTTTTCTTTCTTTGCAGAAGTGGTTTCATGTCATGTGTTAGTAAGTCATAAGGCAGACCATTCCATTGCCGCAGCGTGAAAAGATGAAACATGATACTAGCAGTATAATAGCCCTCTCAATTTTCCTGTATGGGCATTATTTGTGAGTGGTAAGACAGCTTTAGAGGGTTAGCGGGCTGATGGCGAGTTGGACACGTCAGTGATATGTGCTTATGTCTGACAGCTTATAGTAGTGCCCCTCCCATCCACTGGATGGAATAGATGAGACGAGAGCATGACTGTCAAGAGAGTCACTGTTACAAGTTGCTTATGTGTTCTTTGGCAGTGGACATAACTTATACCTTGTATACAACCATAAACAGAAACATTTAGCGAGATTCCAGATATTGACTCTTGAGTTGGGAAGCACTTTGCAATATATCATAATGCGGTGTCAGTAAAACTATTAACCAAGTATTCTTAGCTCATTCAAATGAAAAGAAAATGGAGAATTTATACCCCTATGATAATCAATCATTAGAGAAAAACTGCCAAAGAGTTCCAGATTCCAGGGTGAAGATTAATTGACTTTAAAAATAATCTGTAATTGCAGTCCTAAGGCAGTCTATGCACCTAATAGAAGACTATATAGAGAAGTTTCTAAGATTATTGCTTTGAGCTGCTTGAAAACACAATTAGTCATTTTAATCTAGCATTAATCCTCACTGACTGACAGGAATTTGATTTACAGAAATCACTGTAAAGATAAAACCTTCATTTAATTTCATTGTTCATTGGACCCAACCTTGGGATTTTTCTCCCCCAGAAAAAAAAATCTCTCAATTTATGTAAATCCAAAGCTGCTCTTTGTTTATTCAAACCCTGAATATAGTATTTCGTTATCTGATCGAACAGATCACTACTGAATGTAGCATCTGCACAAGCTTTGTTTGCACACGCTATAGGTAGCGGCAGAGACAAAGGGCTTTCATTTCTCACCCACCGTCTTGTAACACTAAGTGGTTATGACAGTCTCTGCACTTGCCTTTCCTCTCTCTCCTGCTCGTCTTCCTCTGTGGTAATTTTTTCTCATGATTCGATGTGAGCTAGGCTCCATGCAGTGGGCGTGGTGGAGGGAGTCACACATGTGGGTACAAAAGGAGCTGGGGGTTACTGACTGCAGATTGCCATGAATTCACCGAGCTTAGTTTGGAGGCAAGTGGGGGGCTGGGTTCCCTGAGTGAGCAAAGGGCAGTAATATCCCTGGTGTCCGCAGTCAGCTGGCAGCCTGAATGGTGGGGAGGAGGGAGGGTAAAAAGACAGTGAAAAGGGAAGATTGGGAAGCAGACTTTGAGTTTCCAGCCATCTCAGCAAGAGGATGTGTTGGTGTCAGTAGCTTGATATCACAAACTGGGGAGATGGCAGTTTTCCATACTTTAGTAGCAGCTGCTGTTCTGTTAATTATCAAAAATGTTCCTTGTGCTTTAGAGGCTGCTGTGACTGTAGCTACTCTGGAATTATTCCCTACATCTTTGTGTCACTTTATGCAATAGTTTTCTCTTTAGCACATACGTTATTTTATCTCTTTTAATGTGACTGAGTGTGTGTGTGTGTATTGCTGTTAAAATTTCAGAACAGCATGAAGCAGTTGCTAGAAATATCTCCCACCAATCTTGTCACAATGATTGATGTTGTGGCATCTCTTCTCCCAGTAATTGAGCTGATATTTACATTTACTTCTCACTCTTTTTATCCTCTATTTAGCACAGTAGCAAGCAATGCCCAACAAGAAGCAAGTAGTTTACCAGACTAACACTATTATGTTTTTTCTCTCATGTCTTCATCCCCATGACTTTAACACAATTGCCGTGTTGTAGTCATGCCCCCCATCAATGCATCTCTCTTTGCCACACACTTGATGGCAATGTGCTGCCCAGGATTGTGATTAATGGCCACAATTCAGCCTGATAAATTCCCGTGAGTGGGTGCCAGTTGGCTTACGCAGAGAAGAAACTCATTACTGCTGTCAGATGAGCTGATGGCGTAGGGATGGGTGTGAGCGATTGTACATGTGCTTGTGTGTGTGTAGAGAGAGAGAGAAACTAATTTCTGTGCATGTCAGTAAGTCTGTTCACCTTTTCCATATAGAAGCCATCATGCGTGAATAAGTGTGTCCATGTGCTTTAAGCCAAGTGTAAAAGTGACAGCATGTCCCAGGGCTGGTATCCAAGTAACATGGATAATTTCTGAGAAATGAATGAGCCTTTCTCTCAGCACACAATCACTGCAACCAAAGGCCCTTAATGGACAACCTGTGCACACCATTGCTTTATCAAACAACCATTGAGCTTTACAATATCTTAAATATATTTGGGATATATGGATTGTTATTTTTCTAATTCTCATCTGCCATTCATATATAAAGTCTCTCTTATCTGTAGTAAGATAAATATAACAGGTGGTTTGAATATTACTTCTTTTTGTCCTATGTTAAAGCCAATTCTTGTTAAATAATGGAATTTTTTTTTCTTTAAAAACTATAATTACCTTCCCATTCTTAATGATGAGTAAGTGGCAGAGACAGAGTGAAGTGAAAATGAGGGGGAAAAAGGAAGAAGGATGTCTAAAATGAGGGTAAGTCTGCACAGTACGGATAAGCAAAGGCATGCCTTTACTGAGAGATAGCTATCTATATTCACTGACACCACAAAGGGGACCAAAATGAAGACTTGCGGATGATGCAGTGAGCATATCAAAATTAGCTATACATGTAGCACAGGATTTTGCTGTCCTGTGTAGGATGAAATTATTCTATTTAATTTTCTAAAAACCTATGTAAGATCAGAGTATCATTCAATATTACTTAATTTTTTGTCTTTTTATCTGTCAAACATCAAGTCAGAAATTAGATGTTTTGGCCACCAAAGATATAAAAGTTTGCACTGAATAATGATGGTTATGGACTTGAATACAGATGCAAAGATGTCAACTTGTTGGACAGGTAACTCATAGTTCATGGTTTCAAAACCTGACTAGAGTTGGTTCATAGAGTGCAGACAAAAGAAAAAAAAGAAAAAGCCAATAAAAAGCTACATTGTTTTAGTACATGTGTGCTTTTTGCTGTCTGCAGGGAGTTTTTACATGCATTCAACCAAAGTCTGCTCAGTTATTGGTCAGTGCTACTCAGATTACAAATAGACTTGAAAACCAACACCATGAAACTTGTTTATAGAAATGATCAACTT
This sequence comes from Etroplus canarensis, assembly GCA_015106775.1. NCBI lineage: Eukaryota > Metazoa > Chordata > Actinopteri > Cichliformes > Cichlidae > Etroplus > Etroplus canarensis. The sequence goes on along the minus strand of VUQH01043242.1, from coordinate 15,005 downwards.
TTATCAAATCTCAACACTGAATATAGAAATACATTACTGTTTGCATTTGCTACCAACAGTGTTATCTTTTTCTATAGCTTGAAGAAGCTATAGATCCTATAAAGAAACTTCATTTTATTCATTTAGCTTTGGCTTGTGCAAAGAAAAATCCATTAAGGTATTGTCTGATCCATGATTCTGAAAAAACTAGGTGTATTGGCTGTGCCAAATGGAGATTTAAACACATACACATCTCAAAATTTGTTGCAGTGATGGATTTGTTATTGGCAACCTTTGATGGGTTTGCATCTTCTGAAGCTGTGATGTGAGAATTTGTAAACTAGAAAGGACAGTGAGCCAGATAAATTCCCAGTGGTAACTGCACAAGTGAGGCCCAGGACCAGTGGACCTCCCTCTTGGGACTTCTCTTGTGTGTAGGGGATGAAGTGATGTAGAGGTGAGATTTACACAGCCATTTGGGGAGCCAACATTTCAGGGTGCTGTGAGATGCAGTGGAGCGCATGGGCTGGTCCCGCCCTGCGTCTTTCAGATTTCCCGTGGGAGTGCCAGATGTGGGGTCATCCATCTACCCCGGGTTCAGACAAACCCCCCTCAAAGTCACTTTCAGATGTGTAGTTAATACTGCACACTACACTCTCAGAAAGCAACATATACAGCACATGGAGGTATATTAATCTCAGAAATTTCACTAGACTCGTGTTCTTTCCACCAGCAATGAGTATCAAGAAACAGCAGCAAAAAGTAAAGACTTTTCATGAGAGATTCATCTCGGCCTCTTCAGAGTGGCCTCCCAACCCAACAGTTGTCCTCTAATGAGGGGGAAGTAATGAGTGTTAGACTGAGGAGAATTGTGATGCCAAATGTTCATCCAGGTTGTTATTCAGAGCCTCTGCTGTCTGATGGCCTCAATCATTTCTGGCTTCACAAAGCAAGAGGCGGAGACCATCCAAAGAAAAATTTAGTTGCATTTCCATTTGAATATAAATCTCATTTAACCCCAGATATCTCGTAAATGTTTTAAAGTAATTCAACAAACAGCAAGTCAGGGATTAAGAATTGTAAGGTTTTACTTTTGTGCAGAGAGGGTGTACTGCATGAGCTGAATGGTGGACAGCACATAATTTATGTGAATATGAGATTGTATATACTGGTAGGTTGATAGGAGAGGGATCTCATTTGAATTCTAAAGTAGTCATGCTCATATTAATTAGATATGAGACTTCTGAGGAAGAAGACAATTGCACTGAGAAAGCAGTAATCAGCAGTAATCAGGTGTGGATAAAGAAGACTGTAGATTTCTTTTAAAGGTGCAATACTCTCGGCAAAAAATGTGTGGAGAGTAATAGTTTTGAACAAAAGTTGACAAAAGCATGAAAATATTCCCAATGCTTGGGGCATAAGTGGATGCTTGAGTAATATTGGTAAATGTATTCTTCTACTACTAAAAGAGTTTGAGTGCTCTTAAGAACAGCTTATTGTTACCTGAAATGCTCAACAACAAATGATTTCATTACGCAAGTTAACAAAAAGGTAAGAAATTAACAGCCTGGATCCTGACCTGCTTTCAGCTGTGGGTAAAATTTTCTTTTATTGTTTCTCTGAAAAGCTGAATATATTTTCTGTCATGAACATCGAGGACAGTACTGGACAGTAGTAGAAGTTTTAATAAGACTCTGTAAGAATTTATCAAAGTAATCAGTACAACATGGTGTTTTCTGCTGAACAATGATATTAAATCAGAACAGGCACAGACCTCCAGTTCCTTTATTTTTCTTTTTCTTTTCCTTTTTTTCTTTCTTTTTTTGAAAATATGGCTTCTATGTTCTGTCTTAGGTTAGTGGCTAGTTTGACAGAGGAATAAGGATTCATCTGTTTAGAACTATCCCACATGCAATGTTCTTAGTAATGTGGTAATTTGTCTGGGGGCAAACAAAAAGTGGGGCAAGTTAAGTAAGAATAGATAAAATTCTTGCTAACTACAGTAGATGATGACAGACTCCACTCATGGGAGAACATGCTTATTCACTGAGCTTTCTATGTCCTCTTTATCTTTATTTTCTCTTAACTAAGAGCAGAAGAGTGGGGCTTGCCATATGCACAACCAAAGCAGAAACTCAAATCAAGTAAAATGCTATTTATAGCACAAATTGCATATTTAAAAGCATGGTGGCTTAATGATTAGTAATTTTACCTAACAGCAAATGGGTCCCAAGAGCCAGTTTAGCCGACCGGAGATTGGACTGCCAAGGTCTCCACCTTGGACTGCCACCCAGTCCACATTGCACTGGACCCCCATGATCCCTCCTGCAGGTGGTGAACCCACTGGAGGGCGGACCGATGTTGCTTCTTCGGGCTGAGCCCAACCGGATTCCATGGCCACCAGGCCCTTGCCGTCGAGCCCCTCCCCCAGGCCTGGCTTCAGGGCGGGCCCCGGTAACCCCAAACCGGGCGAGGTACACGGAATCCTTGTTGTCTGTTCTTTCATGGGGATCCATTGGACCGTTCTTAGTATGGCTCTTCACCCTACACTAAATATAAAGAATTTAATTTCTTGCCTTCTTAATAAAAAATTACCCCAGGGGTTTTTTCAATATGTACAAAATATGACACCCTCATCCTTGGACTCTTGGTTCAGATATGAAAAAAATAACATATAATGAGAAAAGAACAGTAAAAAAAAAATCTTCACAAAGAGCAACTGAGATGGCTCCCTTTATTATGATGTCTCAGACCAGCATGGTAGATTTAGAGTGTGGATAATATGACCAGTAGATCAAAGAAGACATCAAGCAGCTCCCACACTGAACCATAATGCAAACGTGACCTGAGTCATAGAACCTCTCTACCACGAAGACCTGGAAATAGAACACAGTGTTTTTTTTCAGATGTGTGAAGTGCAGCTCTCCTTCACCCTGTATAGTCCATGGGCATCTTTGCTGTGTTGGAGCAGCCCTACTCACAGTATGACAGAGTGGTGATGGGTCGTACTTTAATCTTAACTCAGCCACGAGTTAAGATTCTTGTGCTCATGTGCACAAACCTGATTTTTATCCTTCTCTATACTTGGAAAAAGGCCAGAATACAAAAGCACACAAAAATTAAGCATACACGTATTGATGGACACCAGAATCAGGTCTACTCTGCATCAGTCCTTGAGATGCTCAAAAGGGAAAACCTCATTATTACTTGGTTATAGTGGCATAAAACTCTGTTTAGACAAAGGCAGAAATGTGCATTTGCATTCTTTTCGGCAGATTTATAAAGCTGTGGGTGCATGTGTTCCTCTCAGTCATTGTAAAATTGTGTGCACATGCACAAGCCTGATTTCCATTCCAATCTTTAGTCAAGAATGGATGTAGATACTCCCTTAATTAATCATTTGCATATAAACATGTTGTTTGCCCCATAAGTTATTAGACTTGCCAGTGAAAACAGCAGCAAAGAAGAAACTCAATTTCACGGAATGGGAATTTTGAAATAACCATTGCGGAAGTGGAGAAAAGGAAATGTGGGTTTCTAAGGTCTGCAATCATGAAAAGAACAAAAACTACTGAATAGAAAAAAGTGACAGAGGTTATAAACTCTGTAAATTTAGAGCAAAGAACCCTGGGAGATATGTAAATGAAATGGCAAACAAGGTCATCAGACCATAATGATAATAATAACAATGACATTTCTATGAAATTATCTGTTTTCCTTCTGTTTTTGCTTAATTCTTCAATTCCACTCCACCATGTCAGGCTTAATCTCCAAAAACTTTTGCATGGTCTAAATCATGCATAATTCTAAGTACACGTTCTTTTATGAAAGCCATTTTGTGTGTAGGAAAAAGCATACACGTGGTTTTTGTCCATACACATCATTTATTCATCCAGCCCTTGGGCTCTGTGTCTGAGAGGATGAACAGTGCACACAGGATAAACCCCCATGAGACCTTACGTCAGTGTTATTGATATACTTTCCTCTCCAGCGAGCATGTTAGGGTCCGCTCGTGTCCGAATAATGCAAATTTTGTCATCAGTATGTGTATGGGTGGGTCGGGGGTGAGTGGGGGGTGTCTCTGTGCCCTCAAAATAAACTACAAAGCCCACTACAAGAGTACCAACTGTGTATGCATCCTTCAAGTGGACTTGAAATTGATATAAAAAGAGCGAAAATGCATCCACATTGTTTGCAGCTGTCCTTGTGCACTTCCAAGGGAGTATAACCCATGCCTAATACTGAGACTGGACATGTAAGCATACAGTGAAAAAAAAGCTTGGGCCCATGCACCTGCATGATAAAGTCAAACAATATGGGCAGAACACACTATGTCCAGCTTAAGTCTTTGCAAAGCCAAAACTATTTTTAATTCCATTGAAGCCAACTGTGATTGTCATGAGAGAATGTTTGAAGTTTTTTTTTAATGAGTGTGGAGTTTTATGCCCAGCTTGTCCTTAAATGATACAAAAGGCCCACTGTTTTTGTTCTTTCACATCAAATCCCTTCTTAATTGCTCGTGAGTCTCAAAATACACAAATTCTTATTTAACAATTGTTATGTTTTCAATCAATAAAAGGAAACAATATCAACAACGACAATGGCTACATGGAAAAAAGTGCAGTTCATTTGAAATAGATTCTACTTTTCCTGTCTCTTCCTTGTCTGTTATTTTAGCCCTCCTTTCTCTGTTGTCCTCTCCCAACCCTCTCACACTCCTTTTTTCTCTATTGCTTGTCTCTAATCTTACCCAAGCTGTGCCTGGGAATTATTTGAATAATCCCCTAATTTACAGCATCTGCTCTGCTTTAATGGGTCTCTCTTTAATTAGGGTCTACGTGCAGTAGTGAGTGTGGAGATTTGGGGCTACTGTCTAGAGTGGGAGTGTAGGGGTGGGGGTGCTGCAGTGGGAGGAGCAGAGGCTGGAGAAATGTGTATGATGGACAAAGCTAAAGGTCATGCAGGAGTAAAGTTTCTTTTTCACATGAGTGTATATGTTGATCATGTTCATTAACTAATTATTTTAGGCCTTCAGGCCTTGGTAATTCAAGTACAGCAGATGGCACATTGCTACCAATTTCCAATTTAGCTGTCAAATGAATTCCAGCTGTCATTATCAGCAGGCTGAGTTTAATTTCATCCAGCTGTAAATGTCTAACTGTTAATGATTTTATTCATTACATTTTATTGTCAACATATTTTTTTAAGCGTTTTTTGTCATTATTTATGTTGTCTCATTTTGGTGAGTGATAGCTCTTGCAGGACTGCTGCTCCCTTCACCTCTTACAGGGACCTTAATAGCAGCCATCAATCTTAATATGTTTAACTTAGTGCACACAAGCTGCACACTATTGATCAACTCATCAAAATGCAGACAGTCACACCACTGGAACTGGAACACTGCAACAGAAGCAGAAAAGGCTGTTTTGTTCTTGTCAAAACTATTGTGAGAGGTGAGGGTCAGTTGTTTAGCTGTTAGAAAAGCAAAGCGAAAGCAGGAAATTCCAGATAAAAATAATGAGTTTTAAAATTGAAGTGGACACAATTGTATGACATTTAGCTAATCTATGTTTTCTGATAGGCCATTTATGAAAAAAACATCTTGCATCTTGGGTTCTGATTCAGTTATACGACTATGACTCATCCTCTGTCTATGTGCAGTAGCGTCACGCTACAGAACATTGATATTTTTAAAAACAAGGTGGATGGTAATGTGGATTATTTTTAGCCATGTGTGCCCTTAGGGACGGTAGCAGCAGGCTGTTGGTTGGTTTACAGACTTCTTTGTTTCAAACTGAAATACTAATAAATGGATCACATTTTTGGACTATTTTGGTCATCCCCTGATAATGGCATGGATAGCGGAAGTGGCAGAAAAAATAAAAAGAACATTTGCATGTAAATTGCTCTTTAATCTTGGTACACATGCATTATATTGGATAGAGTGCCTTTCATATAAATGATCAATCAGTTTGGTTCCTGGGCTTCACATGCATCTGAACATCTGGTACTTGGGCTCAGGTGGCAGATGTGCAGCCTAACTCATGCTTTTACTCATGCAGGTTCTGACACATGTGTTGTTGTGAATCATTAAAGGAGGGAACTGAGTGTGTGTGTCAGAGGAAGACAGACTAGACCACACGAAGCTCTACCTATTGTAGATGATAAGCATCACAAACCAGCAAATTGATCACAGCAGTACCAAAACCTGGTTGCAGGGCTGGGGAGGAGGAGGTGAGGGCTAGTGGGGCAGAGAGCTAATAAAATATCACATCTGCATTAAAATGCCAACTCTAGGGTCCCAGCACAGGGCCTGCTATTTCAGGGATGCCTATTTAAAGGCATTTGAAGTGCAGGCTCTCCACGTTGGTATAGCAGCGTACACCATCTCCATTATTTATGGTCTTCATCTCTATTTTACTGGTTTACTGAGCAGGGGGTGGGGTGGGTGCTGCAGTCATCATAGCGGCTTGAACAACATGTGCTTAATGATGTCACAGACTTGAGAAGACTCGTGGGGGTGGGGTGAGAGGTGTGATGAAGAACTGAGAATGGATGAAATGTGGAGGGTTGGGGTGGCTGGAAGCAAAGAGAAGGAAGGGCAGTGGCATTACAACATGAGGGTTCACTGAAGCTTTGCACTGCAGCTGCTGGTTTAAACAATACTGCAGGATGTCTGTCCTTCTGCTGGCATCATTACCACTGTCATAGCAATGACTCATCCCCAGAACAGGAAAAAATACCCACGTGTAACCACAGGTGTTTAGAAAACGTTAGGGGGAGTCAAAGAAAATAATGTAGTTTGAATTTTTAATAATCTTGTTAATTATTGCCAGTGGTGTGTGTGTGTGTGTGTGTGTAAGTAAGAGACAAATGGATCATTACTTTAGACCATTAGCCAAAAAAAATAATTTACCAACAGGGTCATTTAAATAATCACCATTTAATCTACATTTCTTCATTGGAGTCATAGGAGCTGTTTACAAGAAAAAGCATTAAAAAATCTACTAGCTTACAGTTCTTTTGTACATGATCTTTGGTGTGGAAATTCATCTATTCTGATTGCATTTTTAGCCTACATTGGCCCTCAAGTTCGATAATTAGTAACAGTACATTTGTGCTTGCATTCATATTTCATCCTGTGCGAGACAAACAGGTGAAATTTTGACCTTTCAAACAGATTTTCATGTTAATTTCAGCCTGATTCTAACTTATTGTTTAACTCCTTCATGGTAAATTGTGAAACACACAGCAGGACAGTGCCACTCACTTTTGACAAGATCTGATTTACAGCTTAGCTACTTGTTTCACATTTCCTCTCTGTGACCTTCCCTCATATTACTCCCTCAATCATTCTTTTGTGGTTGTCACCAAGAAACTGTCAAACATATGTTTGAGGAGCAATCTCCTCACTGTGCGCCTGTGTATGGATTTCCATTTAGTATGCACCCCAACCATTCTCTCGCCTATTGCAGTAATTAGACCTGCTCCATTTAAGCCAGTGGCGTCATGCTGGTAGTGGACAGTCTTTAATCATGTGAGGGGTCTGTCAACACTTAGCAGAGGAAGAGAGAAAAAAAAACAATGGCAGAACAGGTCTGTATGAGATAGATGTTGGGATAATGAAAAGGCCTAATGCTTCTCCATCTTTTTTTTCTAACAGTGTAGGGGAGCTTGAGTTGTGTGTGTCTGAAGCATCTCTTTGAATGTGTTCATATATATTTACTGTAGCTTTGCTAAATCATGTTGGTTTGCTTTTGTAGCCTCCAGCAATAAAAAATGTATATACAGTGCAGATTACAAATGGCAGTTTTTCTCAACAGTTTACAAAATTTTCCACTGTACGCAGTCATGTGTGTGTGACCCTGCTGTGATTTTGAAATTGTGTCTGATTTTGGGAGGGTTTCAAAAGTAGCAGAACTGTGGGCCTCTTAGAGAAGTCATGTATTATGCATGAGGGCAAAGGGTGGGGCCCGTTAGGGGGTTGTGTCAGCGGACACACACAACAGCCAGATCAGCAGACACCCTGACTACTTGGCAGAGATGCACAAGAAAAGCTTCTATAGGCACTGGTCTTCCTTTGTCCTGCAGCATTCAAGTGCCTCAGTGTTCCCAGTATACATGGACAGTACATACAGCGGTGTGCGTGTATGCCTGTATCTTAATTTGAGACTTTATTTCTAGACAGTACGCTTCTTTGATCACATTAGTCACACTGACCTCCCTGTTTTCCATGGGTTGTTTTCTGAAGGATTCCTGGCCATTTTTACTGCTTTAAAGCTTTCCTCATCAGCAGTGACGGCACCTCCAGGGCTTAAATTCAATACTTTTTACCACTCTTTGCCCCAGGCTCTGTATTACAGCAGGCCAAGACAGAAAGGGCTGTTGATTGCTTTTGTCAATACTCTAGAAGATAAGTCTAGAAAATAATTGAGGGCTCATAAAAGTGTTATTATGGGGCCATAGTTATGTGAAATATACAGTAATAACTTCTGACAGCTTCACAGTGGTTTTCAGTGTTTTATAAATTGAAATGTTCACAACCTTACAGTTTACTGCAGTAGAAGTAAGAATGTGAGAAGAGCTGCAAATGTGCTATAGTAGTGATTTGGTGATAAAATATTACTGAGATTAAAGCCAGGTAGGCTTCACAGTGAAGTCATATATATTGAATAGAGGGTTGTGAGCCCCAGGTGGAAAAACTGCAGTTGAGCCCTTGAGATATAATGAATTACCCCAGTAAAATGTACAACTGTTAAGTGAGGCCTTCTAATAAAGATGCTTATGAGCTAAAAAAATCAGATTGTATCTTCAGACAAATATTACATCCTACAACATATCATCTCTACTCACAGAGAAATCATGGCTTATGAAGGGTGAACTACTGGAAGAAAAGTAGATTACCATGGTTTAATTTTCATTGAAGCTCCATATATCTATTCAGAGATCTAAGGTCAAGTCATGGTGTAGACTGCCACGCTTCTCATTAAGCTCTGAAATGTAATAATCATAGTGTTGCAGCCACTGGGTTAAAGTACTCCCTCTCTATATGAAGCATCTGCCTCTCTTTTGCTGTATCTGTCTGCTCTCATCCTTCAACATCAATGTTTGGGGTTTAGTTTTATTACTCTTTAGACATTTTAACTGTACCATATTTCTTTAATGGCCTTGCACAATAGGATGAAACTTTAAAGATTTAATACAAACACAGTCAATAAGTCGGTAAACTAAGTTAATTCTATATTTGCAGACAATGGAAAACAAACACTGGGTGCTAAAGAAACCGGTGAAAGGACAGCCAGACAATAGCCAAGCATGTCTCTAGCATAAAGTCTAAGTATCGCTGCCTTGAAGTAATAATTTAATGCAGGCTATATGTTGGAATGGGAAGTTATAAAATGATAAGGGGTCTGTCCCTGTTGTTATGCTAACAGTTTTCGGAGAAGCCCTTCTTCGTCCAAGTTAATTATGGTTGACATTTAAATGAGTGCACTTCTGTGGAAGAAGGTGGGAGAACTGTGAAAGAAGAGGGCCTCCCTCTAATTGAGTTTGTCGCTGGCCCCACCTTCGATGCTGCCTTTGTTCAGCAGGGAGTGGATGTGAAGTGCAGCTGAATGAGGCTTTTTATAGGGATATTGATACTAGTTTGGCTATATACCACTGTGTGTCTATCTTGTTTATCTTTTCCTGCAATTCTCTGCATTTAGAAAAAAATAAAATCCTTACCTACATACCGAATGTTAACATATCACATTCATCAGTTGCACACAGGGAGTGCAGGACAGGCATGATGAGGTTACATAAACAGATGCATGTAGACAGCAGAAAAACTTAACTTACATTCTCAGCTTTTTTCTCTTTTGGATTATATGAAAAGTTAGGTTAACAGGTAGATTACAGCTCTCAACACTAAAGTACATTTAGTGAATCAATGGCATTTTGTGGAGTGTCTCCATCAACAGTTGTATGGGTTTTCTGGTAAATTGTAATTTTTACAACAATCTATCTAGGGGAAGCAATACAGTGAAGTAAATATGAGTACTATAACAATTTTTGGAAAGCTACAAAATTAAATTCCTTGTATAAATTGTGCTCGTTGCTCTAAACATCTTCCAGGAGTTCTTCAGTAGATTCTCTTTATGTCATTCAAAATTGTGGACCTGTGCAGGCCACACCATCTGTTGCAAGACTGCATTTTTTTCTGTAAGCAACTGAGCTTGTTGCTGTGTTGCTGTTTTGCGAAGCTATGACCTAATATTCCTCTGTTTCTCTTTCTATCCACAGCCATGGCAGACTTCCACGTCCAACCAGTATCGGTGCATGCAGAGGAGTCTGGTGTGGCCAGATTCCAGTGCCAGATTCATGGTCTGCCAGAGCCGGTCATCAGCTGGGAAAAAGACAGCCATCCGGTGGACACCAGTAATGAGAGGTTGGTCAAACTACCACATGGTCTACTTGTTTTCAAAATATCAGCACTTTTTTTTTTTTTTAAATAAAGTCTTTTCAATAT
>VUQH01043237.1:0-16371 GCA_015106775.1 Etroplus canarensis | reverse complement strand
GTAACAGAAGAACGCGGAAAAGGGTAACAAAACTTAGTCCAGCCATTGTCACACCTTTTATGAAGAGGTTGTAATTGTGATCGATCCAGCAAAAACAACAAAAATAACAAAACTAACAAACACAAAGGGAGCTGCAGCTACAGGCTGCCATCTGGAACGGCACCATTACATAGATCATCTCTTTATTTGAAATATTACAGAAACATATGACAAAAAGGTATCAATATGAAAAACAGAGCTAGGACTAGGGTTTTTGCCAAAAAAACTTGTAAAATTACCTCTAGTGGAATAGATGCTCAAACTCCACACTGGAAGAATTTCCAGTTTTCCTTTTTAGTTAACAGCGACTATTACAGTGAACTGACGAAGTATTAAGACTCAAACATACATAAAACCAAATGAATGCTTAATTAGCTTCAGATAACAATTGTCTCATAACAAATACACAACAAGACAATGCAACGCAGCAAAAGAGCTAGCTTACCAAGACACGTGTAGTGTGACTGCTCAGGAAGAGCAGACTTTTGATACTTCTGGAGGACAACTTTATCAGAATTATCCACCCATTATTTAACTTCAACCACTATTTTATCTTATCCATTCTTAAAAGTTAGTACTTTATACCGAAAAGCTACTTCTGTGTAATCAGAGTCAGGAAGCTCTCTGTCAGGGTTCTGCGTGTTTGAGTTCTGTTTCTGTATTATTTTGACATTTTGACTCCTTTGTGTTTTTCTGCCATGTTTAGTCTGTCTTCGTCTTCAGTCCTGTCAGTGTCTCGTCCTTGTTTCCTTTTTTACTTTGAAACCTGTCCGGTCTTGTGTGTTGTGTTCAGTTTTGCTTCCAGCCCCTGATTGTCGTCACCTGTGCCCTTCACCCTCCTGTCTCCCATTAGTTGTTAGTCTGTGTATTTATTCCCCTGTCTCCCTCTGCCCCTTGTCTGGCCGTCAGGCTTCCATGGTCCCCTGTCTTGGTGTGTTCTCTTGTCAGTCTGTTCCCAGGATTATTCTGCCCACGGCGCCCATGCCTTTTCTGTCCATCCCTAGTCTTAGTGTTTCCCAGTCTAGTTCAGTTTTGCCCCTGTCTGTATTGTGATTGTGTTTCAACAGCTTTAAATAAAGGCTCGCTTTACATTAGAACCTGTCTACCAAAGTCCTGCTTCTGGGTCCGCCCCACACACATGTCAGAGACCTGACACTCTCTCCTTCTGCTGTGACAGTCGTTAACTCACACTGCTGTGTCACACTGATAACCCTCCCAGGTTAAACCAGTAATGAACGAGAGGTCACAAACAAGCAATCTAATCAATATTCACCAAAATTATAACATTATAATACTCAAGAGTGAAAATAATAACACCAACATCAACTTACATTAATAAATGCACAACTCCAAACAGTACTTTTTTAGTGGGTTAAACTATCAAATATCCTTAGGATGAAATAGAATGGAAATTGTGAGCCAGGCCCTCAGATCCAGAGTAGTGGAAACCGTTACAGCTTTACTCTTTATAAACTCTATATAGATGCAGTTTCCCGCTGGGAAATAAATAAATAAAATATTCTGATTCTGATAAATGCCTATGGATTTAGAATACAATGTCATAAAAGCTCCTGTCTGTCTGTGTAAGGTGTAGGTGGGCCAATACTTTTGTCTGTGGTAGGTAGGTATTGCCCTCAAAGTAAATTGCCCTACGAGGAAATTAAAGTGTTATTCTACTACTTTAAATCTGAACCCTGGAGTGGCCATCTAAATCCCATTATTCCCAGCAATATTTATAAATGGTATTAAATAAGGTTATTACTTTTAAATACTGACTTTGAGGTTAGATAATTTTGCTTATGTTGTGTTTTTGGATGAAACTTTAGTACTATTAGTGAGCATAATAGCAGTTTTTCTCAAATATAATTAAAATGCATTACTAAATTTCAGGCTTTATACAAGTCTAAAATTGTGTTCTGTCCTGTGAGCAAAATGAAAAAAAAATACTTTTATTTCTTTGAATGACACAAGTCTAGGAGTACAGCAGGAAAGCCAACACAGTGGACTCAATGAAAAAATATAGAGTTGCCCTGCAAAAAAGCTGAATTCGCCCCAACATTTGCTGCAAATGTGACATGTTTGGGCCAGGATTTGAATTGGCCTAACATACATACAACCACACATTCATTAGAGGATTACTTTGTAAGGTGACCACAGTATTCCACTATTCACCTAGTGACTGATTATCAAACAGTCATGTGCCTGCATGTGTGTGACCATTATATATGACTGTTCTCTGCCTTAAATGAATGATTTTGTTACTCCACCTAAACTTCCTGGAAATAAAGCAACATACCCCCTACCAACACTGCAGGGGGCTGCTTTTAGTCTGAATATCTGCTAAATAACTTGGTTTCCACCACTGAACATTGGACTATTTGTAAGATCCAGACAAATTCATGCTGTGAGAGCTTTGCTCTATCTGCCTGCCCATCTTCCCCTCACTGTGCCATCAGTCTGCTACAACATGCACGTACACCACAGAAAAGAAAAAAATGCATCTTCTAACACAAAATAGTTCTTAAAGAAGGACACTGGAGTAGGGGACGAATCTGATTACAGACATGTGAGCAACTTGGTTATCAGGCCATTTGTGCCTCATTACACTCTTAACGAAGGCTTTATCACGCTGAAGTGGACAAGCCCCCTCCTCCCATCTCAACTGATTCAGGATATGAAGCACACCAAAGGATTAAATGAGCTAATTGATATTTGTTTTCAGTCCATCTGGAGCTCTGTCAAAGACCAGTTAATACTTTCATTACCATGTAAATCACGCCATTTCTTTTGTCGGTAACAGCAGCAAAGTGTGTGGTTCATTAACATTGCCCTTGCACCCAAGGTCCACAAACGATGAACTGAAGACTGAGTCTTGGGCACATGTAAAACAATACACACACAAGCATACATGGGTAATTGTTTTTGTTCCCATAAAGAAAACACATCCCCATAATATGACAAAATAAGGGATATACAATGCCTATGAAAAATATTCACCCCCCCTTGAATGTTTCACCCTTCTGTTGTTTTAATTAAATGAAATCATGGTCAATATAATTTGGCTTTTTTTACAAGAATTTGAAAAAAAGCTTCTGTCATGTCAAAGTGAAAATAGATTTTTACAAACTAATGTTATGTGATTAAAGTTCATGGTGTAAAATAAATGTTTGCATAAATATTCAGCCCCTTTAAAGGGACTGGTTTAATTAAACAGAGGTCCATCTAGTTGATTCCAGCAGTGTCACAGTTAGTGAAATGGAGATCACATGAGTGCAGCTGATATGAATCAAGTGATTGTAGTATAAAAACACCTGTGTCTGGGAGGTTCAGTCTGTGGTTCATCAGTACTCCTGCTCCAATTGCAACGTGAGGACAAAAGAACACTCCAAGCAACTCAGAGAAAAGATCATCGAAAAATATAAGTCAGATGGCTACAAAAAGTTTTCCAACTCACTGTTCATCCCAAGGAGTTCAGTCAAATCCATCATTGAGAAATGGAAGGAGTGTGACCTTAAATCTGCCTAGAGCTGGCTGTCCTCACAAACTGAGTGACCGGGCAAGAAGAAGACTGGTGAGGGAGATACCTACACTCACTCTGAAGGAGTAAAAGCTTCAGTGGCTGAAATGGGAGAGACTGTGCATACATCTGTTGCCTGGGTTCTTCAACAGTGGAAGCTGGATGGGAGCATGGCAAAGAGAAAGTCACTGATGAAAAAAGTTCATATAAAATTGGTCCTGGAAATTACCCAAAGGCATGTGGGAGACTCCAAGGTCAATTGGAAGAAGGATCTTTGGTCTGATGAGACAAAAATTGAGCTTTTTGACCATCAGACTATGCTGTGTTTGGCCAACAACAAACACTGCACACCACCACAAACATACCATCTCCACTTTGAAGCATGGTGGTGGCAGCATCATGCTCTGGGGATGTTTCTCAGCAGCAGGCCCTGGAAGGCTTGTAAAAGTGGAGGGGAACATTAACGCAGAAAAATTTCATCAAATCCCGGAGGATAATCTGACTCAGTCTGCAAGAGAACTACAGCTTGGGAGAAGATTTATTTTCTAACAAAATAATGACCCCCAAGGATGCAGCAAAAGCTACGCAGAAATGGTTCAAAAACAAGGTGAATGTTCTAGATTGGCCAAGTCAAGGCCCACATCTCAATCCAATCGAAAATTTGTGACTGGACTTAAAGAGTTGTTGACTCCCGATTTCCTGAGAAACCTTGCTTTGAGTTGTTTTGCAAGCTTTGCTTTTTTTTTTTTTTTGCAAATTCTTGTCACAAAAGCCAAATTATACTGCCCATGAGTTCATTTATAAAAGAAATAAAAGGGTGAAATATCTAAGGGGTGAATACTTTTATAGGCATTGTAGGTAACATATACACACATGCATACATGCAAGCAATACTACAAAGAGGCACAGATACACAAACTTACTTGAGGATGCTGTACATGAATTCACTTTAAAATAATAAATAGCAGCAGGAATATAGAAGCACTGTTTCACCCACATGGATTTTAAATTCTTTACATGAATTCACTGCTGAATAATAGATCAAAAATATGGTTTAAGGACATGAAGTACAAAGCAAGGTCACAACCTCTCTGCAGAGTTACCTGCTACTGCATCATCAACAGCTCCATAAATTAAACACTATATGCCCCTATTTTTCTGTACAATAAAACAAAAGTAAAAAGCAAAACACAGGAAAAAGGCAGAACACATGATTTACTCCAAACCTAACTACATTCTCACACAGGTTGGTAACCCAGAAGTATCCAACTGCAGGTTACCAACTGATGCAGAGTTGAATTGATGCAGCAGATTGCATGCAAGAGTGTTCATCCAACATGTGTTTGTTTTATGTGCTAATGTGGGGCCAGTAACACTCAATTTAAAAGGCATTCACACAAAATACCACTGTATTCACACACCATTTCTAAAGGTACGAGAAGTCATTTTTTTTTTCCTTTTCATGCTCATGCTTGAGAAAACCTGCACACTGACATTACTAATGGTGAAATGAGCTCAGCCCTTACTCATATTTCCAGACATTTCTCGAGACAAGGAATCAATAGCTCTATAGGCTTCAGTAATTTCATGAAGGTATTTGTAGAGAAAACATTAGTTAGCCATTAACAGCCTTCAAAATGAACACTTATTTTACTTTTCTGTCTTTTGACTGTCTGTGATTACACTGTTAACAGCTTCTTTTAACAGTATAATTTCCTTTTTTTGGCACTTTCCAAGCTCTATGGTACCTTCATATTTTAGTTGAAGTTGATGGAGTGCAAGATCCTTAAGCCTTCCTACTGAAGTGTTATTTCTGTAAGAACAACCAAAGCAACTATGCAGTTGCAATGATCCTATATCAGTTTGTTGCAATTTTTCTGGCTATGGCAGGATATCTCCATCCTTAATCCCACCTAAAAACCTTTTAGGCTGGTTGGTTCTCTGGCCGACACCCATTAATCACCACAGTACCACACTTATTTGAATCCATGAATAAAACAGAGATGTGAGCATCAACTAGTCTGAAAACAAGGCTATCATATTGTTCATTGCAGTGAGAAAAGTAATGCTAACAATACTGTATGTCAGCAGCTGACTTTACAACTTTAATAAGAATGGTAAATGAAGTCCCCTAAATTAGATTTTAAAATGACTCATATGTCTGTGTCCTCTTAAACAGCATTCAGAAGTTGTTTTTATTTGTTTTTTTTAAATAAGCCATTGGCATGACAAGATAATTCTTGTCTACACTTTCTAATGTAATTTCTATAAATTTATACTGTAATTCATCTGAACTTGGGCTGATATGATTCAGTGCATTATATAGCCTACCACTGTGACAACCTAGCACAAAAGAATGTGATAAGAAGGGAGGCCACACACAGTCTTAGAGTGAGGTTGAATATTTTAACTGGATAAAGTAAAGGATTTAAGCATTAGTATCTGTGATTGTCAGAAAACCAATATGTCTGCAATATCTGAGTGCATGGCATGACTAAATAAAGGCATACAGAGACAAAAACAAACCCAAAGACCCCATCAGCCAGCCAGTAAACGAGAGGCCAAGAAGAGGAATAGAGAAGAGCAGTGTAGCGAAGCTCTGGCAGGGTTGCTTTATAGTGCCAACTCCAACTTGCTCAGGTGTGTGTTACACTCCCCCACCACAATACAGGGTTTCTACCCTGAACCAAAACAGAGGACAACCATTTACATAATTAACAAACTAAATAAACTTAACTCTATATTGATATTTTTCAGGATACTAGTCATAACCACAACCTCACTGCCAAACACACCCTAACACATCTTGAAACTCCTCTCCTCTCCCTACGTACCATCTCCAGCCTCATCCTTTGTGCCTAGGAGCCATTTAAGGCTACATTCCCACTGCAGGCACTGCAGAATCAGATTTTTTGTCCATATGTAACCCATATCTGATTTGTCTATGACAGTCTGAACATCCTAGATCTGATTTTTTCCTAATCAGATTCAGGCCACTTCCATATGTAGTCCTAAATCGAATATGTATCTGATTTGTCCTCAGTCTGAACGTTCATGTTGCATTTCATACGACTTTTCTGTCACTGAAGTGAAACAGACGTCATAATTATTCACCGGAGGAGGCGAGACGTGGCAAGATCAAATGTCAACAATGCACAAAACGTGTATGACAGACAACATTAATGAAGCTAGTCGCTGAAAAGAAAGTGAAGTTTCTCACATGCTGATATTTTTGGCATCCATATTTACTTCTGTAAACATTGTGTGCTGTGTGTTATGTCAAGCTTTCCTCTGCGCATGTGAGTCCCTTCAGGGCCAGAGACTGTTCACTCCGGAGTCTGATTGCGGTCGCATTTAAATTATAATGTGAACGACCGCCCAAAAAAACATATCTCAGCAAAAATTCAGAATTGCCTGCAGTGGGAACATAGCCTAAGAAGAAGGTTTTGCAGAACTCACATCAATATTATGTTAAAGTAAGTATTTTAGAAGCTGTATCCCCAAACAAAGACAGATAACTTTTAATCAGTGGAACAAATTCAGTATGCTTCTGAAGAGACAAGTGGCCCAACAATACATCCAAGTTTTGAAGAGTTTCTGAATTCTTTAAACAACCACACAGTAAAGAATCATCAGGTACTGCTATGCTCTCCCCCCCACTAAAAGCTGACTGGTCCACTGTGTAAGCAGTCAAAGCTGGACACACTTTTGAGGAAACTGAATCATCAGAGTTAGACTTACCCATGCGACAAAGCATGAGCATGACATGGCTTTAACAAGTTGACAGGACAAAGCTGATTTTTATTTCTGCAGTCTGGAGTAGCAATTTGATAATTTTGTTCAGACAGCTGGCATACCACAGTATATGGCCCAACAAACTTTGCTTGGAATGGTGACCCTGCAGTTGGCAGCAAAGCTAGAACTTGGTCCCCCTTATTAAAATGCTGTTTAATAGCATGCTGGTCATACCACTGTTTCATTCTAGCCTGAAACTTTTCCAGGTTTTGTTTTGCCAGCTGATATAAAGCTTGTGCCAAAAACCATTAACATAATCCATCAAGTTTCCTGGTGGTTCATCTGTTAACTGCTTATCCCAAAGCATTGCCAAAGGGCTATGTACCTTGTGGCCAAAGACCAAGTCATTAGGGCTGAACCTTGTGCTTTCCTGACACACCTCCCTGGCAGCCAAAAGCAGCCATGGTAAACTTTCCTACCAGTCCCTGCTCATTTCTGTGCAATAAGGACTTGAGCTTTTGGAACTATTCTATACTACCTTGGCTTTGTGAGAGATAGAGGATTGTTTATACCTTATGTTAAACTGCCTAAGGACAGACTTAATGAAAATTTTGACCCTGGTCTTAACAGTATGACTGGTACTTTAATGCAGGTACAGTTGCTATAGAGTACAGAGTATAGAGTAACAATTTTAGATAAAAAAAAGAAACAAATTCTGTAAGTATTCAGTAAGCTCTGTGTAGCTACAGGGTACAAAACTGTTTTACAGAAAAATGCCACACAGCAGTACCTCTTAAGTAATATTGGTACAGTGAATTTCTCAGTTGTTATATACTCCATAAAGTGCAATAAAACAAAGGATTTTGTCCTTTTCTCATAGAAGATGTGACAGTTTTTTAAAGGTATGTCTTAGGCAGGCAGCTTTACCCACACTCCACATGTCTTCCAGCTCATAGTTTATCAGCTCATATAATCATCTTTCAAGATTTAGAATAGGAATAAGTCAACACTTTTACTCTCTTTATTGAACACACTCAAGAGACTATCATTCACATGGAGGCCATGGAATGGAAACAGATTGTGTTTGGACAGAACCTGATGGGATTAACATGTCTGCTGGTTTTTGTGTGCTGGAATACATCAACACATCTATGTTAATGGATTTACTTAGCCATAGTTAATGTAAGCTGACAGTGACCTTAACCAGGAAACAGAGCTCTGGGCTCTGAACTGGAACAGAAAAAGGGAGAGTGACAGCAGGAGGGGTAATGGAGAGAGCGAGAGAAAGACTGGAGAGGACAGGGAAATTAAGGGAAGGAGACGTGGAGGCAACAGTAAGAAAGGAACAAAGAATTTACAGAAAGAATGATGTAGAGATGGAAAAAGTGAAGCAGATATAAAAGAGAGAACAGCCTGAGGGACAGATGGAATAACAACACATATGTGCACATGCTTTTGCGGTTTTTTTCATGGTCTGGTCTGAGCCTCATTTTGTGTTAAAGGATTAAAAGAAAATGCAGCATAATATCAAAAAATATGCTTCCTTTTCCTTCCCAAAAAAATGTAAAACATTTCTGAACATACATTAGGGCTTACAAATACAAACCCCATTTCCAGAAAAGTTTGCATATTTTCCAAAATGCAATAAAAATAAAAATCTGTGATATGTTAGCGCAGATGAACCTTTAACTGACACAAGTTGCAATAGTTTTACCGACCAGCTTAATTGTACAGTATTTCGCAAAGGGACACAAATTTAGAATTTGATGGCTGCAACACACTCAACAAATGTTGGAACAGAGGCTTGTTTATCTTTGTTACATCATCTTTCCTTTTAATAACACTTTTACTACTGACCCAGCAAACATAGTTGAAACCACAACAACATTGCCACCAGTCAAAACTGGTCATGGTACAACAGCAGAAACTGAACTGTAGACAGTTGGATGTTGATGACATTTCAACACAGAAAAGAGGTCAGGTCAGACCATCTCTTACAGAATGAGAAATGTAGATGAGATTATTGCAATGAAGGAATTAAATGCATATACAAACAATAACAACTGGTTAGTGCATGGTTGTGAACACTTGTCCACACATTTTCTCCATGTGCACATAATTACTCTTACTGTAAAACTGTATTTTAAAAAAATATACAACAATTTTAAGCAGTTCATGGTTTTGCACATTTGAATTCTGTCTTATTTGTTGCCTGGTGTATTTAACTTGATGGGCTATGAGAATCATTGCCTCTTTGTCCTTGATGTCAGCGTTATAAGCCCAGAATATTGCATTTATGAGTGAGAAATGAAAGCACTCAGTAGGGTGAGAAATGGGATGTGGAGATGGAGGTTGTGCATTTGAGTCACCCCCCTCGGGTGTACTTACATCTAATTATTTCTATCCAGAATGCTTTATTTGTCTTTATACTAATCAATAAAAAGAAATTAGAAAACAATTCTTGAACCAAAACTAGAAAAAAGTCTAACAATAATGTCGAGGTAACGTTTAAAAACTATGCCCATCAAATGTGGAGGGAACATCGGTTCAGCTTTCATTTTAGAATTATTTTTCAACCATGACTAGATGTGGATAAAAACTGCCAGGATATGTTTATTTAATGCCAAAATGTTTGCTGTGTTACTGTAGTTTTGCAATGGTATTTTTTTTGCAAATCTTGCTTGGTATGACACTTCAGCTGCTCAACAGTCCATGGTCCATCATCTGGTTTCTTCACTTCATGATGTACCATACGCTTTCAGTAGAAGATAGATCTGATGAATAAATGCACTCTGTGTCTATGAAGCCTCACTGCTGTAACTCATGTGGAATGTGGTCTGGCGTTGCTACAGTATGCCGAAATAAGCATGGATGTCCCAGCAAGTGATGTCACCTGAAAGGCACCATATGTCTCTCTAAGATCCTAATACAAGCCTCAGATTCAGTGACACCTTCACATATATGCAGCTCAGCCACGCCATCGGCACTGATACACCCCATACCATCACAGATCATGACTTTTCCACCTTTCACTGATAACAGTCTGGATGCTTTCATCTTTGACAGCGTCAAGTTTTCATCTTAAGCACAGAGAACTCAACACCTCTTTTTTTTCAGAAAACAAGGTGAAATATGGACTCATCTGACCACAGCACACTTTTCCACAGTTTTTTGGTCCATCTTGGGCTCAGAGAAGATATCACTGTGTAGAGTTGGTGTATGGCTTCCTCTTTGTATAATATTATTTCATCTTGCATTTCTGGATGTAGTAACAGAATGCATTAAGAGACAATACTTTTACAAAGTACTCCGGAGCCCAAGTGGCGCGTATTAGTCACAGTAGCATGATGGTTTCTTAGGCAGTGTTGCCTGAGAGCTCAAACATCACACATTTATCAGTGGATTCCAACCCATCTCTTTAAGCACTGAGGTGTCACTGAATTCTCTGAATCTTTTCACAATTTTATACACTAGATGTAGAAAGACCTAAATTTGCTGCAATCTGAGACTAATAAATGCTCCTTTTAAACTGGCTAAACATTTTCTAATGAATTTGGGCACAAACGTGTGAGCCATCACCCACCCTTGCTTGCAAAAACTGAGCCTTTGATGGATGCTACTCGTATGCCCACTCATGATACCTCACCTACTCCCAGTTAAACTGCGCAGTGTGGAGTCTTCCAAACCAGAGTTACTTGAATATTCTGTGCAGTTTTCAATCTTATTTTTTACCTCTGTCATAATTTTAGTTGAGTGTCTTGCAGCCATCAAATCTAATCTAAATTAGTTTTATTTAACAAAATACAATTAAGTTGTTAGTAATCTAATAAAAATCTTTTCGTTGTACATTTTGTCTGTTAAATAAACATGAATTAACAAACATTTTGGAAATTAAAAGTTTTCTGGAAATGGCAAATGAATTCAGAATCAGAAACTTTATTAATCCCACAGGGGAAATTGCAATCAAATATGATTTCAGGGACAACCCAACCCAACTAACTCATTGGTCAATGTTAACCATATGAGCAGTACCATAGAAGCAAGTGTGCTTGACTGAATGTACCTTTTAGCTGCTCCCTTGTATTCTCCACCAAGGGGTCACCACAGCACATTTCTTTGCATTGGTAATTTGGCAGAGGTTTTAAGCCAGATGCCCTTCCTGATGTAACCCTTCATGGTGAGAGGGGCTTGTGTCCCCACCTGGGATCGATCCAGGGACCTTTCGCTTGTAAGGCGAATGCTCAAACAGGGGACACTTATGTGCTTGTTTGAATGTCAGCTGGTAAAAATATTTTTACAGCTCCAAAACATACAGCCAAGGTTACATTTATACATTTCTTCCTTTTCCTGATCTAATGACAAGGAGTGCCATATGTGAGTGTGTGTGGATTTGAACTGCTGTATATTATCTAAGCCACTTCCACTTACGAGTAGTCCAATCCACTCATAGGGATTTGATTTAAATAGAGTTGCAAGGTGGGATAAGCCATTTCAGGCACCTCTGGTTCCAAAAGTAGAAATCCCATCAACTTTTCCTTTAGAAAATGTTATGTGACTCAAAGCTCACACACTTGTACAGCTTGGATCAGCATTAAACCAGTGCAGTCATCAGACCAAATGATTAACAATTGTGTTCCAAAATGTTGAGTTATTTAGTCAAATGTCCCGGGTACAAAGCTTGTATTCATATCATTTTCAGGGAAGGAGCCCCCCCCCCAAAAAAAAGTAAATAAAAATAGAAATCAATGGCTTGCAATCATCCAATTCAGTGTTAAACTTAAAAAATATAGATTTTTGAAAAATATATGCTTATTTTGAATTTGATTTTAGGAATATATTTTAACAAATAAAGCTGTGACAAGGGCAAAAAAAAGTTGTGAAAAAAATAACTGCTGGAAAAGCTTATAACTAATTAGATCAACTGGCAACACATTTTTAACATGACACGGTATGAAAAGAGCGTCCCAAAGCAGCTAAGTCTTTCAGAAGTAAGGATAGAAAGGGGTTCACAAGTTGGTTGGTGAAAGAGCATGGACAAATGGTTCAACAATTAAATAATAATGATTTTCTGTGAAAGGATTTTTGGGGATTTCATCATCTACAGTTAGAAATATCATGTATTATATCAAATCTGTATGCAAGGGGCAAGTCTGAAAACCAGTATTGAATGGCTGTGATCTTTAGGCCTTCTTGAGGCACTGCATTAAAAACAGACACAATTCTGTGGTGGAAATCATTGCATGGGTTCAGCAAGACTTCTGAAAACCATTCTTAGCAAGCTTACTTTATTGCTGCAACCACAAATACAAGCTGAAACGCCACTATGCAAAGAAAAAAGATAAAATTAATAAACAAGATCCAAAGGCACTGCCACATTCCCATTCAAGGGGAGACAAATTGAAAACCATCTTGTAGTCTAATGAAAGAAAATTGGAAATCTAAAAGAGGAGCAAGAGACTTCAGCGCACAGTGCAAAGGCCGGCATCCAGGGCTGTAAAGGGGTATATTTAGGCTGTAAATATACCCCTTAAAAATAATTCAGGAACCACAGTGTTCCTATATACCCCAAAGCCTGTTAGAATATTTATTATTTATTGCTGGTGTCAATGGAATGTTTAATGAATAATTCTGAACTTCAATGATATAAGTTCAGAACTTAAATGAATAACCACTGCGTTTACAAGAATATTGTAATCATTTATCAAATTAATATGTGCAATATTCTTATTCATATGTTTTCCTCTTGCAAACACAGAATCAATCAAATTCAACAATAGAAATGGTAAATGTTATTTTAACGTGCCACAATTCCATCCCTCTTTCACTTCATGACATTCAGCCAGGTGTTCCACTTAACTTTAATAGTCCTATTTAATTGCCAGAACCAGAGAAGGTGCTTTTTAAAAAATAGGTCGGAAAAAACTTCATCCAACTCTGGACCCATAACCTGGAGGAAAGGGTTCAGCAGCGCTGGAGGAGACTTTGAACACTCTGTGCTTCTTCAGGAGGAGGAAGGAAGGAGAATTGGTTACCAGGAGGCACGTGTATGACAGCTGAGGTGTAACTGCTATGGGACCCAGCACCTGCCTCCATGAGCGCTCTACTGACTATGCCTCAGCCCTTGGAAGAGACAGAGGGGAGAGAATCCATTTTGTGGTGTAGGCAGAGGGGCATGCTGGGTGGCGAGGCTCAGACTAATCTTGGGGCTTGGAGCAGCTTGAACGGAAACCCTGGTTGACCTGCAATCAGGGCACTGGGGTTGTAAAGACAGAGGGACTACCTTTGTTGCCTACCCCATGTGAGTGGACTGCAGCAGACTGGTGACCCATCCAGGATGTACCCCACCTCTTGCCTCTTAAGCTGGGATAGATATGTGGCTGCTCCATCAGTTGAAAGCCAAATCACATGCATAACATTTCTTCAGAGACGCCTTTCTAACAAGGCTTTCTAACTGCAGGGTGTCAGAGACATCACCTCTGGTGTATAACTGCAATCCCACAAGCTGAAATAAGAAGCTGCGGAAATCACCTTTGTAGGAGATTCTGATGTAGTTATTTAGCATCTGTGCATGTGCAGGAATATTTCTAGGATTTTTATAAGGTTCCTGTAAAATCTACCACTTTGAAATCCTTATTTTACTTAGCTAACAGCAGTTTTCATGATGAAACAACTGTGTGTTGTGGGATAAAGAAAAATTGGAATGGTACAGGATCTGGATCATCCCACTTAGGCAGTGTTATCACTACTGTCACAGGAGAGTGTGAGCATTGAAAGTGAAAGCCCATTCCTGATTTGGTTGTTGTTTGTGCTTTAAACTCTTTCAAAAGGCAATGCAAAAATCAGAGTGGGGGGATACATTTGTATCCCCACTCAAGATAAAAAATAATATATCAGCGGCAGGGACCCACCGGTGAATTGCACCCCTGGTGCTTCAGCGTACATTGTGTGGATGACTTAAACATCTGTGAAGGCACCACAAATGAAAGAATGGTGAATCTGAGCATGAAATGTCTAGTCTACAAGCTTAAATTTCTGTGAGCTACTGGCCCAGAGCTGAAGTTAGCAGTGTTTATTAAACCAAAAACACAATCTAGAACCTAAACCCGTTTGCGTTTAAATTTTGTGTTAGTTACATTTTAAATTCCCACTTCTCCAAAGCACAAATCAGGAGGCTTTTGGATATTGTATCAAAATATTTTTTTATTAACCTTCATTTATCCAGAAGTGAACTCTTGAGATTCAAAATTTCTTATAGATACTGTATAAAGGTTAAAAAAGCTTGTAGTGCAGCTCCATGTCTCTTGTACAAAAAGCCCCAACTGCAGGATCTAATTTCTATTTTGCAGTGAACTGTTAAACTGCTACTACATGCAATTATATTTCAGGCAATAACTTGCTTTCAACTTTGCAGGAACACCTTCATTATGGTAAGTTTTTGTTTCAAAACAGCAATGTCCTATGCACAAAGCAACTCTCATTCAGCAACTCTTATGTTACACTACAGACATACCTACAATAACATCAGATGATGTTATGAGTTCAGCTTCTTACTCAAGATCAAGAACATCCAATATGTGGATCAAACAACCAACTCTAAATCATACCCCACCTGCTTAAGGTGGCTGAGATCATGGCCCACTGATCCACAGCTACTCTTTCACTGGCCAACCAACCCTTGACTACTACTCCATAAAACATTTTAGAATGAATTGGAATAAGGATTATGGGCCAGTCCTTATCACCCAACATCAGTGTTCAGCCTCACTAATGCTGAATGGGAGCAGATCCCTGCGGCCTGGTGCCAAAATATGGTGGAAAACCATAACTGTGGGCTGTTGTGACAGCAGATGAAAAACCAGTTGCACATAGATGCAAGGTTTGGGTGTCTACATAGTTTTGAACATGTAAATAAACTTGAAGGCATGGGAGGCAAGGGATTAAGAAGTGAGATATTTAAGTGAGGAGGGAGGAGAAAGTATAAGAGGCATCCAGAAAAATTTGTATGGAAGAGAGAAAGAGTAGTTAGAAAAAAGTGAGGGGCAATGATGGATAAATAGTAATTTCCCCCCTGGGGATTAAAAAAGTATTCTGATTTTGATTCTGATTCTGATAGAAGCAGGAAGGAGTCACTGTAGAATCGGTGAGGTAGATGCATACATATAGATAGGTACAGGGAGATAAAAAGGAAAGAGGGCTAAGAAGAGGAGACTGTAGGCAGTGTGTGGCCCTGAGTGTGTCACTGCAGGTTGTAGTCCTGGGCAACCGTCCAGCAGTTGGGGGAAAACCAATCCAATCAGCTGTAATGGAGTCAAAGGTCATTGTTCACTCCTGCAAAATTGCTGTGGCCAACTGCCTGAGCAAGAGACACACACACAAACAGATCACCCTGTCTCCCAGCAGCTGTACTGTAGTATAGCCTGATAACAAGAAGAGCACATGTGGACATGTGTATATGTGCTTTTGTCTTTGTGTGTCTTCATGAAATATAAAGACAGAAACGAAAGGAAGGAATTTTTTATGCCGTTATTCTGTCCACAGGTGCACATCCAGTACAAGCAGATACTGATGATATTGATAGTTAAGAATAGAGGATATTGAACTTTCTGCTGTTGTAATAAGTATGAACCAATCTAGTGGGCAACAAGCATACTCACAGGTGTGAATGCAGTTTTAATTTGTACCACATGCTGAATATAAATGTGTTACACCAAAAACTTAGGACAAAGTGTGAAATGTAAAACAAAACAGATAAAAACAAAATTCAGTGCTCTTCACATGCTCCAGCTTTTTGACAGGAATCTATGCAGTCATGGGAAAAACTTAAAAGCACACCTGATAATTCAGCAGCTTGCACTCACCTTTAGCATCACTAACTCAAATTGATCATTTTGTGTATGACTTTGTCATTGTGGAGGAACTCTTCTTTCTAACACCACTACAGTTCATTGAGGTTTGTGGGCACTCGTTCTTTTTTTTTTTTTTTTTAAAGACCTGTCCTGTCTGGCAGCATTAGCAAGCAGAATCATCATCTGAATGCTTTGTTGTGCCAAACACATTTGATTTGCCAAAAGGAGCTCCAC
>VUQH01043235.1:0-10541 GCA_015106775.1 Etroplus canarensis | reverse complement strand
AATATAAATCAAATCATTTCTGTCAAGCTTAAAATTTCCATTTTACTCCTAAGTGAGATGTGAAGATAAAAGGCAAATATATATTATAATTTGTGTCAGAAGTTGAACATGATCCATGTACTGTAGAGCATTATACAACTATATTTCAAATAAATAACATGGGTTTATATAGTGAACTAAATTCTGAATTCTGTGCAGTCAGAACATTTAAAGATTTACAGAACACAAAGTAAATTCTTTGGTCAGTTCCTAGTAAATCAAGTAGGTGTTAATCTAAAACAAAATTCCAAATAATCTGCTTCTGTACTGTATCCTTTCCATTGTTTTCCATTAGTTTAAAACCGTTTCAATTTATACAAAAACATTCACTGTAAATTCTTAGTACAAATTCAGCCCTCAGCATCCTGTCGGTCCTAAAGTCGTGACTTCACCTGTTTGGTCTTCAGGAAAGTGTGCAGTTTAAACACATTAGCTTTTCAGATTGCAGCCTCGGTCAGTGCAGTGAGCAGGGAGGCTCAGATATGGTTCAGATAAGCAACTGTCTCTCTGCTCTCTGTGTACAGCTGAGCCCTCTGAGATAGCTGCTGACCACGTTTATTACTTTAATCAGCTGCTTAAATCCAGCATTTTCCACCATGCGTACTGTCACTGTGTTTTTTTTAAAATAAAGTAGTCTGTTGCCTTTGTGTCTCACTGTGTGTTTTTGTTGTAAGACATGGAGCTGGACAAAGTGGATCCTGTGGTCTGTGGTTGTTTCAGGAGGACCAGCAGCACCTGTTTGGGTCTGGGACTGTAAAGTCTGACATCGTCTTTAAAGGACGGCCCTGCTTCACACGTTAAAACCCGTCAGTATTATCACCGTCGTTGTTGGAACGTGCTTTGACACCGTTTGCTTTCTGTCAGGTGACCCGTTTGTCCTACAGTGTCCTCGTCTTTTGAGCCTCGGGCTGTGCGTCCATTGATGTGTCTCCTTTAGCATCGCTGTCTCTCGGGTTTTCCGTCGTTATTTTCTCTTTTATCTCGCTCGCTCTCCTGATGTGTGGTGTGCGTGGCTGCGGAAGCTCAAACCTTAGCGCGTGTCGTGCTGCCGGCTGCTTGCCTATGCCCCACCCCACAAAGATGGCCGCAACTCTTTCCCAGCCACATGATTGGTTCGAGCTGCGCTATTCTCATTATGATTGGCATTCGGCATTTCCTGTTAGAACTCATGCCATTCATGTTTTGTCGATGTAATGTCGACCATGTCTTAAATCTCTATCTAGCAAAGGTACTATCGCGATACTCGTCGTTATCATTTTATCGCCCAGGTCTAGTTCGACCTCTTTCCAGGAGCCTGGTTCCAGAGCCAGAACTGTGTTTTGAGGTGAGCACGACTATGGTTAGCTGCTGCCTCTCAGCCTCATGCATTATCTCAGGCTTGTTCCTCACCAGAGCGATGATGTTCCATGTATCTATAGTCAGTTTGACGACTGAGGATCAAACTGCCAGGGGCTACACCCCTGACTACCACACCACCCACTCTGCACCCGACCCCTAAGGTTCCTCTTGCCAGTAGTGGGCACAGATAGCTTTTTTTTTTTGGGCCGTGTCTGCCCAGGGCTCCGTGGGCTATAGCCTGGCCACCAGGCACTCACTCTCAAGAAGTGAGAGAGGGGCCTGATCTAACTTTTTCCAGTTCTGATACACTTTAAATTTGAGTTCCTGCTATCACCCATAAAAAGTGTTGGATTAATATGCTTTATTCCTTACCTCATTTATTTACAGTAGTCTCATTTCAGCTCACAGTGTGAGCCATTAGGCTAATACAGTACACACCGCTGTCATTTACATTCATGCTTGTTCGTCCTTACCCTGCATTCACTGTGAGTCCGCCTCCCCGCATCCAACCTGGCCTCACAGGAAGTGGTGCTGATGAGATGGGTGAAGTGAAAATGCTGAAAACCGAGTCGATAACAACTCCTTATATTACTGTAAGTCTAATAAAGTTTTCCAACAAACGTTAAACTGAACCTAACACGTGAGCGAGTGAGAAGTGGACATGTAGGACTTCAGCGTTGAAGCTTTTCAGTCACTTTGCCAGAGTTTGCGTTTTAAGTTAAAAACTATGCAAAAATTCAAACATACAAGTAACAGGTGTTGGTACAGCAAGCTGAGCTGCTGACCGTTTGCTGCTCGTGTTTCTCCTTGCTGCTGGCTTCCCAGCTCGTATCCAGTGTGCTGCCGCTGACGTAGTAAATGTAGAACAGCGTAGAATTTAGTAGATCAGTCCTGAGCCAGCTTTTTCAGTCAGGATCAGAACCAGAATCAGAATGCTTATTCTGATATTAGATGTCGACACAGACTGATATCCAATCTAAATATTGGGGGAATCCACTAGTCCAACCTAGTTGTTATACAGAGATAATGGTTCTGCTCTGCACCAGCTGATCTGTACACGTGGTTATGTGCTGTCACAGACACTAATGTTACAACCCATGGTCCAAGAGCTCAAAAGAGATTGGTTTCAATCAGGCAGGAAGGGTCCAAATACCCAAATTAAAAAATAAAATGCACATAGATGGTCCTTATTTGTTGGATGTCTGCTTCCACAGAGATCAGTGTTCTGTCTAGATAAAGCTAGCATGTCACAAGTCAATATCTCTTTAATATGGGGCAGTCTTTGAAGAATAGTTGAATGGTTCCCAGTGAAATTCTTTTTTTTTTTTTTTCTTTGTTTGAAATGCTCAGCCCCACAGGTTAACAACTTGTCACCCACAAGCCGGTAGCGATGAGCGTGGCTTGTCCTGGGTTTCTCAGTGAGGTTCACCCGTCACGCATCACGTCCGGTTTCAAACACCGAGGCACTGATGGTGAAAACTCTCAGCTTTAGCCTTCGTATCTGGACTTCACTAATCAGTGGGTGATGTCAGGGTGACTGGATCCACCTTTTATACAAAGTCTGAACCGAAAGCCTCGGCTCAGAACAGAAGTTAATAAATGCTGTCCCGATAGCCGTTATCTGTGTGATTTTTAGGTTTTATTAAGCCAGCCGGACTGTAATAAACTTACCTTGTAGTTCGCTTCTGTGGACTTGGCTGGCTTTTCGTGATTATCTAGTATTACGTTAAATACTACGTTAAAGATGAGTACAGTTTCTCTTTTAGCTGACTGGGTTGCTTCATGGCTCAGGTTGAGCAAACACGCAGAGAATAAAAAATGTTTCTGTCTTGATATTCAGTTTATATTCCAGCATGCAGTCATTATAATTAGTGGACTGCTGTTTACATAGTGCTTTTCTAGTCTTATTGACCACAATGTTGGTAAATAGTAAGTGTTGAGGATAATTATGGAAATATGTTGCTCACTGTGGTGTGATTAAAATACAGATTTTTAACAATATATCATTATTGACAATGGTCCATTGAGTACATTCACATGCTAAAGAAGTAATCCTTTGAGTTTTATTATTGTAATCTTGTTTTGTAAGATTCCCATCGCCTGTTGCTGTTGGTTATGATGGCTGTAAGTATAATCAGTCAAAGTGCAGAGAATAAATAGAGTAAAAAATCTGTGGGTTAAGTTACTTAAGGTAGAAAGGCCTGTTCCAGGTGAACATGAAGGAAAAGAGTATGGCTCGGTCACAGTGACTGCCAGAAAGACGGCTAAAAAGTGCAGGTGCAGAGTGGGACTTTAGAGGGAAGTGGGGCTGAATTTCACCTGTATCTACCAAAGGAGGACTTACTGAGGACGTGGCTCTTTGAAGAATGCTGACATCAGCAAATTAGACGCTGCCATGACCTGCAAAAACGGCACACGTGCCACGGAACTGTAGGACCTGAGGAGTGTTCCAGCCCGTATATGAGAGCGAGCGCAGGAGAACTCGGTAGTCTGTACTGATTGCCATGAACTTTGCTCTTCTCCAGAGGCCGTTTTTGAGCATTTTTCTCAGATTTCAGAATCGGAATCGACCAAGTATGAGTTCGCACACAAGGAATTTTTTCGGTGTTAGATCTCTCATTGTACACGTGTTAATAGAAGACACAACAGCAAGACACACACACAAACATTGACAATGGTATAAGATATAAATGGCAGGAATGGCAAGTACAGTTGTATAAATACATTTGTTATTGCAAAAATAAACGTGTCGCAGGGCTAATCATTGCATGGTTAATTGTTGCAGAGTTGTTGTGCTGGAGTTATAAATATTAAGGAGCAAAAATACATGTAGGAGGAAGCCGTTCTGGTGTCTGATGGTTTTGAGTTCAAATATTTGGTGGCCAGGATGTGAGCGGTCAGCTCTGATTTTCTCTGCGCTCTTCCTGACCCTGGAAGCGAACAAGTCCTGAAGAGTTGGCAAGTTCCTTCCTGTGATCTTTTCTAATGATTCTTTGCAGTCTGATCTTGTCGTGGAAGGGGGCAGAGGTGAGGACAGATTCAGTGATTGCTCTGTGAGGCAGGTCGTACTTCCTCAGCTGGCGCGGGAAGCGCAGCCTCTACTGCGGCGGATTGTCGTTCCCAGGAACTTGAAGGTCTCCACAGCTGTCACGGTTCTGTCGAGCAGGGTTAGGGGGGGCTCTTTCTTAAGTCCACCGTCATCTCCTCTGTTTTGAGCATGTTTCGGCTCCAGTTGTTTTGGCTGCTCCAGGGGACCAGACTTTCAACTTCCTGTCTGTATGCAGACTCATCGCCATTTTGGATGAGTGTCCTGAAACTCGAGAAGTTTAACAGGGGGATTCCTGGGGGTTCAATCATTGGTGTACAAGGAGAAGAGCAGGCATCTCTTGGGGGCACCAGTGCTGATTGTGAAGGGTGCCAGATGTGGGTTTCCCCAGCCTCACCTGCTGCTTTCTGCCTGTCAGGAGGTTGATTATTTGGAGTCTGGATTGAGCCTAAAAGGTTCTGACTTTTTGTCCCTGACTTTATATTCACTTTGAATGAGTTAACCTATTGATTTAATGCTTTCTGATAAAGCTCACCGCATTAGTTTGTGCTTGAAAGCTTTGTTTAATCCTGATTTTAGTTTCTTTTAGCATCAGTTACAGCATGTGCGGCACTCAATATTGTGAGGGTTAATGAGGGAATTATCATTTTCGTTAAATTGCACAGCAGCTGCACCTGTCTAAGGTGTTTTTTGCTCCAGCTGAGCCCTCTCCACACTGAGGGATAAAGCTGCTGCAGGTTGTTCCTCTTCTCCTGAGAATAAAAGACAAAGGAGCACCAGACGTGTTGTAATTAATCCAGTCTGACAGCTGTTTTTGTTGGCTCCTCATCCACACCCATAAGGCTAAAAGCTGCATGTGGATGTTCCCGTTATTTCATATTTATTGTTTATTCTTGAAGCATGTAAATGTCACAACGAATAAGGTTAAAGACTAATTATTGTAAATAGGCTCAGGTTGAAGTCTTTTTGCTTGACTTGAGTTTAAAGTGTTGGTAATGGCAGGGAGGGCTGTGACCCAATCCAGAGTCCTTCTAGGAGCAAGTATTGCAGTTATTTTCCAAGCCCATGTCAAACTGAATGAGAAGAGAGCTAAACATCTGAATAATAATTTTAAGTTTACTGTTATGTATACTGAACGGAGTACCTGTAACACGAGTAATTAATAATTAATAAAGTAGTCTGATTAGTGCATCTAATCTTTAACTGTGTGTGTTTTTTTTCTGTTTTTACATGTTTTATACACGTGTAGTATATATATTTATTTTATTCTGGCCTATTTATCAGAAATTCTGTTTATTCTTTGTACATAGGGAAAATTTGTTTAGTAGAATAGTGAAAATGCTGTAGAATGGTTGGCTTACTCTCTTTGCACTGAATGGGATCGCTTTTTTGTACTTTATCACAACGGCATAAAAATTCTGATTCTGAAAGTCTTTTATTGTGCTCTAAAAAGGTTAGTGGCATTACCTGTTGATGGAAAAATGCACACTGATGATGTGACGGCTGTGAACGAGCTGATACAAAGAGCTGGCTCTTTGAAGTGAGTGTTGGGAGCAACAGCAAGTCGACAGCAAGTTGGTGGGAGCCGGCGTTGGTGGGAGCCGCCGGCTCCCAACAGCAAGTCGACGTTGGTGGGAGCCGCCGGCTCCCGACAGCAAGTCGACGTTGGTGGGAGCCGGCGGCTCCCGACAGCAAGTCGACGTTGGTGGGAGCCGCCGGCTCCCGACAGCAAGTCGACGTTGGTGGGAGCCGCCGGCTCCCGACAGCAAGTCGACGTTGGTGGGAGCCGCCGGCTCCCGACAGCAAGTTGGTGGGAGCCGCCGGCTCCCGACAGCAAGTCGACGTTGGTGGGAGCCGCCGGCTCCCGACAGCAAGTCGACGTTGGTGGGAGCCGGCTTGTTTTGAAAGTAATATGAGACAGAATGATATTACAGTCTCCAGCTACGAGTGTTAAATGCATTCACTAACTAAATGTCACGTGTACGCTGTGAAACCAATCATGCGAGGGTAGCCAAGGATCATACCACCGAGCAGCGCAGAGGGCAGGGGTGCAGTAAAGGAGAGTGAAGACTACGATACACTGTGTGAATTCTCAAAATTATGAAAGGAAGTAGGATTTGGATCCATTTTAACATTTCTTGATAACACAAAGGCAGAATGTAGAATTTGTACAACTAAGCTGTCGTATTCCTGACACCTAAAAGTGTTGGCTGCTGCTATTTTGCACATTGCAACATATTACTTTGTTATTTGCCTTTTTTTTTTTTACTGTGAATGGGTAGTTTTAGTTTCATTAACAAAACACATTTACCTGACTCCCGTATTTAATGTGCCCCTGTTCCAGTACCTTTTCTCTGCAAAGTTTAGAGTCAGCTGTTATTTTTTTTTTACTGTTATTACTACGGAAAGGGCCTAGTCTTTTGTTAGGGGCGTGTGTTTAAATAAACAGTGAAAATATCAAAAGCAGTCCTTTTTAAAATGTCTAATGTTTTTACAGGTGTTTCTATCTGCCATGTATAGCAGAGTAGTTCAACAAGCAGGTCAGAGCATTCATTGGCTGGTTTTATTGTTAAGTTGGTAAACAATAAAAGCAGTTGGTTTCAGCAATTTTTTTTCCCAATGTGTTTGTTGTCTTTTTAAAAATTGTTTCACAAACACATAACATATACACATTACACACACAAACTACATACCCTTGCATCATTTTTCAATTCCAATAAATGTATTGAAATTGGATTAATTAACAAATTAAGAAGGAAAATAATAAAAAAACAATAAATTTTTAAAAAAAGAATAAG
Source organism: Etroplus canarensis (assembly GCA_015106775.1). NCBI lineage: Eukaryota > Metazoa > Chordata > Actinopteri > Cichliformes > Cichlidae > Etroplus > Etroplus canarensis. The sequence goes on along the minus strand of VUQH01043235.1, from coordinate 3,320 downwards.
AGGGGGAGAAAGGTTTCAGCAATTTAATATTAGAGGCTGTAATTTTTCCTTTTGAATCCTTAAGCACAAAGAAGTTAAGTGATAAATCTGTAGACCTACGTATTATGAGTCAAAAGGGTAGAAAAGTTGACTGAATTATAAAAAGGTAAAAAACATGAAGAGCCGTTTGGGAGCGGAAAGTGCCGGCTCGTCTTGGTAAACTGAGTCAAAAGATCCAGCTTGCTAAAAAGAGCCCGAATTCCTATCGCTCCTTTCCACACGGTTAGCAGCGCACGCGACTCTGATTTTCGTTGGATTTTAGTGGCCAAAAATGTCTCCGCGCGGCTGAATTCCTCAGAGCTTTCTGTGAACATCATCCTCGTGTCTCTTCCGGCAATGCTGCTGCTCGTGTTTTTCGCTTTGATCTCATGCTGGTTCCTGACGTTCAGTGCGCGTGGCTGCAGCAGCCCAAACATTAGCATGTGTTCCGGCTGTTAGCTTGCTCGGTGTGCGTCAGCCTAACTGTTGTAACTCCATTCCAGCCACGTGGTTGGGTCGGTGCGGCGGTATTCTCACCATCATTGGTTTTTCGTGTTGTCGGCAAAGCGTGGAGGGGACGAGTTCTCTGTTGTTCTGTCACGGACCCCGTCCTTCTGGTTCTCGCCCAGCACTAATTGCACTACATTGAAGTGAATTAGCTTGCAGCAAAGATGGCAGCGCAGAAGTGCGCTGCAGCCCGAAACTTTCCCACACCCAGCAGAGTTATTGTTTATACACGGTCTGAACTTTTGCCAATTAGAGACTGTTGTTCCCAACGCGTCCCATGTGACATCACCTCCTTTCCTGATTAGGTCATTTGCCTAACAGAGCAGAGGTCAAGGAACAGACCACGTCACTTCAGGAAGCAGAAACGGGATTAAAGGGCCGGGGTCCAAACTAGGCTCTGCTTCACTCGCTCGCAGTCTCCCTATCAACTCAGGGTCTGCTGTTAACACACTGCACGATCTGACTCACCGGATTACTGCTAACCGCTCAGACAGCGGCGTCAAAACATTAACGGAGCTGTGGCTCCGCGAAAACACCGCAGACCCGGCCACGGAGCTAGAGACACTGTTGCTCCGATGTGGAACGCTCAGTGCTGAGTTGAAGATCGTTTCACTAGTTGAGGGAGCTCCCAGCAGTGCACATCGGAGCTGCCTGTGTGCAGCCGTGCGCCACCAGCAGGCAACAAAACAGCAGGATATTTTAACAATAATTTCTGTTCCCAAGACCTCAGCAGCCACTAGCTCAAATGATTCCTGACCAGTTGTGCTCATGTTGGTAATCCTGAAATGCTTTGAAAGACTGGAGTGATCTAACATCAAGGCCCTCCTAGCCAAGATCAAGAGCAGTTTGCCTGTAAAACTAACAGAGCCACAGACACACAGTCCTCATTCAACTAGAAAACCTGATACCTATGCATGGATGCTTTTTGTTGACTTTAGTTCTGCTTTCAGTTCCATCAGCTCAAGCAAATCAGTGATTCATTCAAAAACTTTTTGTTGTGAGGGTAAATATTTTATAGGTATTGGGAAAAGACAGGTCAAATAAGTTTATTTTTTAGACATGTATATATGCAGATAAGGAGGTATAGTGCTACAGTGCATGTGATTTTAACAGCCAGTAATAAAATGTTATCCCTCACTGTGTTAAAATTACGCTGTGCAGTTACAGAACAGAGTCTGTAAAGCAAGGCTGTCAAACTCATTTTACATCGTGGGCCATGTGCAGCAGGGTCAGACCAGTAAAACTACTGCGCAGTAACCTGTAAAAATACACCTCTGAATTCTTTCTTTGAGTGTTCAGAAGTTTAACTCCACCTCTGCTCCAGCTCTCCCTGCGACGTCTTACGAAAATGAAATGCACTTTCAGAAATGTCTGTTTTTCTGCACTGTAAAGAAATTTTAGCAGAGTAAATCAAAGAACCCCATCAGCATTGCTCTTTAAGCTTAAGCTTTCATGATTAAAAGCTTTACTTAACTTTTATAGTAAATGTCCTAAATTTCAGAAGAAGCATGGGACTTTGTTCTGTAATTGCACAGCATAATTTTTTTGTTGTGAATTCACGGATGTCCTACTTTTTAGTTTCGCTCTATTTTTTTACTCCCTGTAAAAACTGTTTTTTTTGTAGTAAATAGTGAAATGATAGGAACTTTTTCTGAGTTTTTTAATAACATTAACTATATAATAGCACCTTAGTTTCTGCCATTTGATGTTTTTTTTTTTTTTATTACTTACTCACTTGGTGTGACATGGCAAGCCATCCTTGGCAAATTTTACATTTTTCAAACCCATCCAGTGGGCTGGATTGGACCCTTTGATGGGCCGGTTCTGGCCCCTGGGCCTTGTGTTTGACGCCTGTGGTGTAAAGTACCCACATGTAGGCATTGTCCAGGCGTACTTATAAAGAGCAAACCACCATAATCCTGGTAATTGTGAGTGCACCAACCTGCGTGCAGCCTGTTACAGATGCTCCCATTCTTCTAGTCTTTTAAGTTTATCTTGCATTTTGGATTCCCAAGTCTTTCTTTAATTGTTTATGTTCCCCTCTCAAAATGCTGGACATACTGTAAAAAGTATTTTTAACCTTGAACCATCTATGCTACACACTGGACTTAAGGAGTGTCTGTAATGCAAGCAACCCCCTCCCCCCTTACCTGTTCTCTTACCTTAGGGGAGAAATATATTTATCATTGTAGATCGTCATTAGTGAAAGTGATACAAAGGATTATTAGTTACTCTAGTCTCTCTTGTCTTTTGTGCAGCTCTGTTCCAGTACGTCTCCACTGAGTCCAGAGAATATGAAGAAATGATGACCATCCTGACCGCCAGCTACATTGACACCAACTCTGCTGGCTGCTTCACTTACTCCAAACCTCGGCTGGTTTACAGTGAACTGCTGGAGAAAGAGGTGAGAGTTTTAGAGTTGCTACTGTTTACTTATTTTCTCGTCAGTTAAACAAGATGGGAAAAATTATGCTTGTCTAGAAGTAAGAAAACTCTGAAAATAGTCTAAACTGTGCTCATTGTCAAAGAAGAGCTCAAACATTCATATAAATATTCTTTTGAAACTGGCAATCTCATTCTTTAATCATCATCTTCTTCTTCTTCTTCTTCATTCGACTGCTCCTGTTAGGGGTCGCCACAGCTGATCATCCATCATCCATCCATCCATCTCATCCTATCCCTTGCATCCTCTTCCCTCACACCAACCCTCTGCATGTCCTCCTTCACTACATCCATGAATCTTCTCTGTGGTCTTCCTCTTCTCCTCCTGCCTGGCAGCTCCATCTTCAACATCC
>VUQH01043232.1:21308-34029 GCA_015106775.1 Etroplus canarensis | reverse complement strand
AATGTTGTCTGCAAACATCATAGTCCACGGAGACTCCTGCCTGACCTCATCCGTCAATCTGTCCATTACCATTGCAAATAAGACTCGCACCTCCACCCTCCTACCTTTCCTTCTCTCTCTCTGCCTCCTAACACGCTTTCCCCCTCTCCCCCTCCTTGGTCTTCGGCCAACAGTAGCATAGTTTCCACCGGCACCCTGTTGGCTAATGGCACCAGAGGCAGTTGTTGTTAACTTGGGCCGTGACCGATCCGGTATGGAAGTCGTGTTATGAATCCGCATATCTGATTTGGCAAAGTTTTTACGCCGGATGCCCTTCCTGACTCAACCCTCACCATTTACCCGGGCTTGGGACCGGCAGTAGGACTACACTGGCTTGTGGGCCCCTGTGGCTGGTTGGTTATGGTTGGAAAAGAAAGCAGCAATATAATAATATGCTTCATTTGTAAATCACGTTTTGTAAACAAAGCTACAAATTACATCACAAAAAATACATTAATTTCCACTGTTCAGCTTCTGAAATTTCAGTGCTGTCAGACCCCAATAAGGAACAAAATTAAAGGCCTAATTTCTTCTCCATTTCCTCCTTTAATATGTTCTTCTTGATCTAAAAAAATAAAAAGAATCATTTCACTTCAGAGTAACCATGCAATGTATATATAAATGCATACATACTAGTAACAAGTGTCATGGTGGTATTAAAGTATACCTTTCCAGAGACAGTAAGAGGGTAGCTGTCTACAAAGATCACATAGTGTGGGATCTTGAAGTGAGAAATCTAAAGAAAAAAAAACCATGTCAATGCACAAGCTACAGTTGGGCTCCAATTTAGATTATCTTGGACTGTTGACAGTATTATCTTTCATCTCCTCCCACCTGGCCTTTGCAGAATGCTCTTATCTCTTCTGCGCTGGAGGTCTGACCCCCTTTCAGCCTGATGCAAGCACAAACTTGCTCACCCAGCCGCTCATCTTTCACTCCAACCACCTGAAAAGCAGTGAAGGGCCAGTTACACTTCAGACCTACCACTACAGATGATTGATGTGACATTTCTATGGTGTTTATGTGAAATGTGTTCTCACAGCATGTGTATTGTTTACAACAGTAATCGAAAAAGTATTTTTTCTAACCATTTTACCCACACAGAGGGAAACCTAGAGCTCAATCCATTATGTAGTATTTCTTTGCTGCCCTCAAGTGGTTTAAAATCTCACCTGCACCTCCTGCACTTTGGGATGCTTATAGAGAAATTGCTCTATCTCTGCTGGGTAGATGTTCTCCCCTCCTCGAATGATCATATCCTTTATGCGTCCTTCAATGCAGCAGTATCCCAGACTGTTCAGACTGGCTGTGTCACTGTATAGACAAAAATGATGTCTCCCCCAATGTACTCTATACAAAACTGTTTTCTAGGGTCATAAGTGAAATTCTGCCTTACCCAGTCCTGTACCAGCGGTCTTGGGAGATCACCTCTTTTGTCTTTTCTGGATCATCCCAGTACCCATGCATCACACAACTGCCTCTGATCAGCAGCTCACCTGAAGCCCCAAGAGGGACAATCTCTCCAGTAGTGGGATCCACCACTTTAGCCTAAAGCACATAAATACAATATGTCACTGTGTTACAGGGATGTGTAGATAAAGCTTTGTGTGGGAAAGAAATTATACCTCAGTGTGACCAAGGATACATCCTACAGTGTTCATCTTCAGTTCCTCATTGTCTTCTGGGAATCCCAAAAATGTAAGAGGGCTATTTTCAGTTGTTCCATAACATATCTGTGAAAACAGGATGTGCACATGTTTCTATATACTGGAGCCTTCTTTTAAAAGTTTTAGTGTTATTTGGAAAGGTATCCTCTTACTGTTATCTCCTTCATATTCATATCTGTAGTCAGTTTTCTTAAAATCTCTAGGGGGCATGGAGCACCTCCCATGATCCCTAAAACACAGCAGCAAATACAAAGGGTGTCCTCACATGCAGGCTAAACATCACAACATCTTCAACCCATTAATAATGTCTTCTGGTTTCTTACCAGCTTTAACTGAGGACAAGTCATACTTCTGTAAATCTTGGCTTAGCATGTCAGTGAACATGGTGGGGGTACCATAGACGAAATTGCACCTGGAGTAAAAGAAAATATATGAATTGTGCTTGTTGATGCTTGTTACTGTAGAACTGGGCATCCATATTAATTGTAGATAATTAGCGTCATACTTTTCACTCTGAATGGCCTCTAAATTGGCACAGCTGTTGTAGCCTGAGGAAGGAAAGACCAACGTGATACCGTGAACTGCCATACACATTCCTCCAAGCACTGAGCCAAAGCAGTGGTACATTGGAACAGACACACACACTCGCACCCAAGGCTGATGGGGGAATACAGAAAATGAGGTTACTCACTTTTCACTGTTTGTGTTTTCATCATTCAAGACACAAATATCAACTTACTCTCCACCTGTAGCCCATTCTGAGGCCCAGGAAGTATGCATTATTTACAATGTTGTGATGGGAAAGTGTGGCTCCCTTTGGGCTCCCAGTCGTACCCTTACACAAATGAACAAGCAAAATGAGAAAATCATTGTGTGACACCAGTGTTGTTCTAAGTCAAAAGCATACATATGTGCTCCTGAAAAAGGTAAAATACTGAAGGTTACTGATGTGAACTGAATATTGATGGGATCATCAAAGGACAGCTTTCTCTGCAGATCCTTCAGTTTTTTGTGGTGCTTGTTCTCCCCTGCATGCATCACATCCTCTACGTGGAGCATCCCTGGTTGTCTGCCGTCAGTCACAATTACCATTTGCAAGTATGGCAGCCTAGAAAACCCAAGACCATATCCTTATATTGAATTCCGAACAGCATTTGAAGTATTGAAGGTTTCATAATCCCGTAATGACAACAGAAGAGCAAAATGTAGTAAATCTGACATTTGACTCTGTCAGACCTGGAGCTTTTTATCATGCCTCCTGGCACTTTGCCAATCTCTGGGCATATCTCCCTCAGCATCTCACAAAATCTCTGGGATTTAAAGCTGGTTGGACACACCACTGCTTTACACTGGACCTAGACCAAAAAAGCTATTTTATTAGATTAATTGTCAATAGTTGGTTGTACTTTGGTTGAGAAGCAAAATACATCATAAAGTAACATAAGTATTTAGTAGGGACAACGTGCCCTACCTTCTGCAGAGTAAACTCCACTTCCTTCACTTGATAGGCTGGGTTCAAGGACACCTGCAAGGTGCAACAGTTTAAAACAGTGTATGATAGTATAAAAGTAGATCTATTCATACAGCCCTGCACTGTATTTTCCAGATGGATCTAGAACACACCATATCATAAACATTATAACATATTATATGATTCTCTGTTTGATAATAAGAACTATCGGCAGTTTATCTTCAGCTGGTGAAGATTTAATAGCATTATTACATAATAGCTTGCACAAGCTCCTGGCAAGTTCATTGTCCCTTTCACTGACAGCTGGCAGAGGGTTTGATAACATATACTACACGTGTAAATCTAAGGCACACAGTTCCTGAACTAACCAGTATTATTCCAGCCTTGGCTGAAGCAAACTGGAAAAGGATCCATTCATAAATGTTTGGTGCCCAAACTCCCAGTCGATCACCTCGCTGCAGGCCCAGAGCAAGGAGACCTGCAGCAGCCTTGTCAACCTGCACACCACAAAAAAATCACAGTGTAAAAATATTAACAGCATTGTATGGTCCAAAGCAGGAACTTAAAGATGAGCTGCTTTCGTCTTTCCTTTCCTCCGGTCAGTATGCCAGTTAATTGTTGAAATAAGGAACTCAAGCAGTCAATCAATCACCAAAATCTCAAGTTAATACATAAATAATGTCTAAGGATTGTTACATTCATGAAGATTCCTAAAAGCAAAAGCTGAAATTTGGCACACACATCTTGCTGAAACTGTGCAAAAGTTTTCCGGATGCCATCCTGCAGAAAGACCATGGCTTCACGGTCAGGCCAGTGTTGGACAGTTGCATCCAGGCTCTGGCCCACAGTCAGGGGGAGCAGTGAATAAGAAGAGATGCCATGGACATAGCTAGTAGTCAGTGTGGGTTTTTGAGGAGGGCTGTCCACATGCAGAGACCTGACATAGAAAACAAGATTCAGGGAAAAGGACATGAGTCAAATACAGTGTATGACAAGTGATTTTAGTGCATTTGTAATGATTTTGAAGCTAATTCCTACTGATCATTCACAGATCTTTAATGTCGTTATTGAAGAGGCAGGGGTAGGATAAATAAAATATCTATAAAATAGACATTAAAACATACATTTTGCTACTATGATCAAGTTTAGGCTCACTCCTAATGGCCAAGAAAAATCGTGACCAAGAAAAATCAAGGCATGAAATGACTAATGCAACCAAAATCATAGTTTTGAAGGGCCAGTGCAATGATATCACCCATAAGCTCATATTAATGACAGACAGAGTGCACGAGAGCCAGAAATAACCAGAAAAGCTATAGAGTATAAACTTACCGACACAACTGGAGCAAAACTGTGCGGGATGCTTTCCACATCTGGCTGTGTTTTAGTCCATCCACACATCTGAGAGTGTGGGCACAGGACCCCAGCACTGAGGAACAAATCAAGATTGACATTAGACTCAAGTTTCAGTCAGCCTGCTTCATCTGGATCTAAATATGGTGAAAATACATCTAGGTAGAAAACACTGGGTCTCGTTGGAAAAAAGCTGGTTTTTGCTGGCTGGATTTATTAGTGTATGTGTAATATTTAACTTATCTTCACTGGTGGAGATATGAGTCTGTTCAGGGTTACACATTTCCAAGTTAATGTCAATGAGTAATTTTAGCACGTTCAGGATAAATGTTTGTTCAGCAATTGCAGTCTTTGATTTCATTTGTATTCAAATTTAGCTCTGCAGCCAAAGGATAAACAGCAGGTGCATCTATAAAACCAAAGCCAACCAGATGTTCAATAAGATCTCCACTTGGTTTTCTCAAGTACAAAAAGAGTCTGTCCTACTGAAGGCCAAATGTTGATTACAGTTATTTACAGTTATGGCCACTTCGCTTGGTTTATTTTTCATACTTTGTCTAAATTAACAAAGATCAAACAAAATTTGGTAGTCATGAGTGAACAAAAATGGCTACAGAAATGTTCTCCCCGTATTAGGTCACAATTATGTTAATCAGTGAGCACTGTGACTGACTAATAAATAACTGAAAACAAAAATAAAAAAAATGAAAGTGTGAGAATGAATGCATAATGCCTATTCACCCTAACTTTGGTTTAGTAATTTTAGTACTTTTTGAGTCAGCATGATCAGGATTACAGCAAGCTTCTGGCAGGGACCTGATCACTTCGTGCTCTTCATCTCTTCATCTCTTTTACAGTCCAAGAATTCAAAGATTCTTACAATATATCAGACAGAAGGAACACACACTGCAGGAATAGAAGACATATAAAGAATTTAATTCATTTGCAATACTGGTAAGTTTTTTCTAGTCTATGTGCAAATCTCATTCAAATTGCTCAGTAAAACAGAATACACTGTTAGCAAGCATAAAAACAAGAGTGCACCTATGGAAATACAACGGCTTGCAAAAGTATTCATCCTCTTAGGCAATTTTCCATTTTGTGTGTGTTACAACCTGTAATTTAAAAGGATTTTTTATTTTACACAAAAAATGCACCCCATAACACCCCATAATTAAAAATGTTAAAAAAGGGTTGTTTTTTTTTAAATGTTTGCAAATTTAATAAAAGAAAAAATCAAGAAAGTGAAAGCACTGTGAATATTTTCCCGATGCACTGTAATTAGTAGCCCCAGAGCTTATTTAGGAGATTCGTAGCAAAGGGGTAAATACATATGCACACATCACTTTCAGAATCAGAATACTTTATTAATCCCGGTGAGAAATTACAATTCATTATTTTATTATTTATTATTATTCATTATTCATTATTTATTTATTAGATTTTTTTTTTTCATTTCACTTCACCAGGTTGGACTATTATGGGACTAAGTTCATTCATTCATTCATTCATTCATTCATCATCTTCCACTTATCCAGTTCATGGTCTTTTTGCGTAAAATAATAAAAAAAACTTGATGAGTTTGGTTTGGAAGAACTTGACTGGCCTGACTTAAACACCTTTGGATCACCTTTGGACCTTTGGGAACTAGAATGGAGATTGTGAGCCAGGCGCACTAGCCCAATATCAGTATCTGACCTCACAAATGCTCTTTTGGATGAATGTGCAAAAATGAAGAATAAGAAGATGAAGAAGATATACTTCATTAATCCCCTAATGAGGAAATTACCAGATCTCATCACACTCTATTTTGTAGGCGTATACACACACTTTGAGTGATACAGATGCATACTCACAAACAGAGGTGAGGGACAAAAAGGCAGCCCATTGCAGGTGCCAAAGAGCACAGTGGAGGTTCGGTGCCTTACTCTGGGGCGCCTCGGTTGTGATCAGGGGATGTGGTGGCACAGACCTCCACAGGGGGCCTCCAAGTGCCACAGTCCAGTATCGAGCCTGCGTCACATCAAGAGCCCTCTGGTTCCCAGCCATTTGCCGACGCACTGAACCACTGCCACCCCAAATATTTCCACAGACACACTCCAAAATCTTGCAGAAAGCCTTCCCAGAAGAGTGAAAACTAGCTGTAAAAGGGGGGACCAACTCCATATTAATGCCAAAGGGATATCATAAAAGCTCCTGTAGATGTAATGTGTAGGTGGCCCAATACTTATGTCCATAGAGGGTACAGTATTTTATTAATTTTCTTTGAAAATAAGGTTTTAAAAATATATGCACAGTCCTGCTTATCATTAGCCTTGGCAATATAACAATATTGCCAAGGCTAATATATTCAGTGGAGTTGGCTGTTGCACAGAAAGGGTTATCTCTTAATCACAGAGTTTATGGTTTCACCACCACCACATACTGAGCTGTAGTTCACCAAACCACAGATATGCTTATATGAGAAACATTCGATACACAGCACAAAAACAACTACCAAAACTGTTCTGTGAGGAAAAAAAGATGAATAGGCATCTAATTAAGCATTTAATTTCAGATTTGGTTCAAGCACATATGACTTGAATCTGTCCCTGGGCAATAAATAGAAAAATCTACAAATCTGCACAAGAGTAGAGACATTCAGGACTGTCTGGCAGCATGAAAATTTCATGCTCATGTGAGCAGCTAAAAACATAACTGATTGATCTTTGTTAAAATTTCACAGAAAACTATCACTGATTTGTGCTCCTTGTGTCATTTCTTCAACATTAACATTGGAGATTTTGGAAAGTAAAGGATAGTTTCAGTCAAAGTCCACAAACGTCATAAAACTATTATTATTATTATTATTATTATTGGTAGTAGTACCTGTAGTAGTATTAGTAGTAATAGTCACAATAATAGTGGCAATAGTATTACATTTTTTGACTGGTCATGCTTTACATGCAGTTTTTATGTCTAGTTCACCATTGAACTGCCCAAATGGCTGTATAGATGGTTTATTTCCAGGTTCAACAGTATATTTGCATGATCAACAGGTTAAAAAATGTCTTTTATCTTATAGTAGGCCCAGCCTCTGAGTAGAACCAATGTTGCTGTGCATCTGAGAGTAATTAAGGAATCCCTCTATGGCACCATATACAAGAGTAGAAAAAAAAAACTGAAAGCAGTTGTTGAGAGCAGCCATTAGCTGGAACTTTTAACTCAGGGACCTCATTACTTGAAACTTTGTTTGTTATAAGCATAAACTGCATTGTAACTGTGGGCCTACAGAACTGTGCAAAAGTCTTTAACAAACCCCATATTTTGCTTCCAAAGAACCAGATTTTCTTGTAATTTTAAAAGAAATTACAAGAAAGTCTTGCTCCTTCGGAAAGGCTGGAGAGCAATAGTTCAGTCTTTCTCAAGGTCTTTGAAAGTCTTTCTTTGGACATTGGCTACTTTTTTCACCCTTTTTTTTAGTCCAGTCCTTGCATCTTTGGCTACCCTCTTGTATCTTCCCCAAGGAGTTGCCACGGTGGATTAATCGGTATTGGTAATTTGGCAGAGATTTTTTGCTGGATGCCCTGATGCAACCCTGCATGGTGAGAGGGGCTTGTGTCTCCATAATTTTAATAATTTGTTACTAGTAGCCTGTCATAAAAATATGTAATTATTATTACTATTAGCTGAAAACTTGCCATATCATGGCATGGTGTGCAGTTTGTCCTTGAAAAAAAACATCTGAGAAAAGTGGGCAAGTGGAAGACAAAAGAAGACGTGGCAGGCCTAAAAAAATATTTACCACAGATGAACAGTATCTGAAAGCCATGTCCTTCAGAAATAGGAAAAAACCAGCAAAGACCTGACACAGGACCTAAGAGGATCTGGCCCTTCAATTGATCCATCTACTGTTTGCCGAAGCCTCATCAGAAATGGTCTCATTGGAAGAGTTTCTGTCAATTAAAGGCGAGAAAAGGCTGAGGTATGCCAGCTTACACAAGAAATGGACTGTAAATCAGTAGTATGGCTATGGTGTGATGAATGGATTTCAACATTCTCAAAGCAGTGTGGGATCATCTTGATAGAGAACGAAACAAAAGGCAGCCAGCATCCAAAGAAGAGCTTTGGAATGTCCTTCAAAAAGCCTGGAGAACTAAATTAAAGAAATTACAAGAAAGCTTGCCTAAGCGAGTTCAGGCTGTGCTAAAGAATAAAGCTGGTCATACCAAATACTGACTTTCTAGTTCATTAGAACTGTACAAATTCTGTTTCTGCCTTATGAACTGAATTTCCATTTATGTTTTCTCATGTTTCAGTAAATCATTACAGCTATTTCCTCTTGTCCTACCAAAATGTAATCTTTTAAACCCTTATGACTGACAGGAGTGCCGTGTTCCATTTGCATATCTACTTTTAAAAGCCAGTAGAACTGCAACCAAATAATTCTTTTTACATATAAAACTGGAGGAGTTACACTTGCAAATCACACACATCACACACAGAAATCAAGTTAAAAGCGCACACACAGCAAAAACATTATAATCCAGTTGCATGTTTTTTCAATCTGATCAGCTGTTCACAGCACTTTCTACGCTGGAATATATGTCGTCATGTTGTCAGCTTGAACTATTCCTTTCATGTGCATCACCTACTGCGATAACAAAACGTGATGTAATTTTCCTTGGAAATTGTTGTTTTAAATTGTAGGTCTATCACAGCTCAACTCATGCTATTGAAAAGTAATGTTTGACATTGTGCATTTCTGCAGATAAGTTCCTGTTACATTTAGAACTTTGACCGCACTATTGGAAATAGTTTATTTTGATGCACATGCTGTCTTTTTGCAAATTGTGCACAAAATGCATTTTTTTTTCATTTTGGATACAGTTTATAAAAAATAATGTAGGAATTTTGTGCAAAACCCAGCTATATTTACAATTTTAAGGGATAATGCTATGACCTTTCTGTAGAAAAATCTGTGTAATAAAAATGATTGTCCAGTTTTGTTGTGGTTTATTGCACTTTTCAGCAATTTATTCAGTTATTATGGACTTATCACACACATTATTAACTTGGGATCTAAAAGTTGTATTAATGTATAGCAAGTTGAAATTCTCCTAACAATGGCACTACAGCATGTAGAAGTATAAAGCTCAGCTCTGGCAGACTTGTTCTATGGTAGGTCATACAGGTTTGAAAAAAAAAATAATAATACCAAAACTGTTAACTTCCAGCTTCACACTTGGAGTTCAATGGATCTAAGTGGCTGTTCTGCTGCTGTCAGACTAACATTTCATTCCAACCAGCAGATGGCAACTTTGCCTCACATTGGCTGTTAAACGTCTCACCAAATTCCGTTTCCTGTGGCTGTCACCGGTTTAGTTGGCTGGAGTTGGAGTCTGTGTGGGGGTGGTATGTGGCTCAAAATAAATCCATCAAAAGATATTTAAATTGACCATCATGCTCTTTTCTTGTATAGATTGTTCAAAAAATGTTAACATTTCAGGACATTAAAAACAGCATCTTAATATGTGAGACATTTGGTATATTTAAGTTTCTAATGCAAGCTGATTAGAATTAATGTAACTCAGGTGAACTTTCATATTTAAAGTGAGGGGGATATATTTCATAGACACTATGAAGCAAAGCTGCATTTGCACCAAAACAATATTTAACCCATGAGCATAAAGCAATATCAGTAAAGATTGTAAATGGGTGCATGGAGGTTATTTTCCATGATCTGACTGTCAGGATCTGGTCTTGTTGTCTTCTCCAGTTCACACATCCCTAAACATGGCTGGGAGATGAGCTGTGCCGAAAGCCACTGACTGGGTGGCTTTTGCAGAGAGGGTGCCTCCCAACCAGAGGACCATGTTCAACAACCTGAAGACATGAAGTGATGCCATCTCTGCCAAGTTCGTATTCACACTTCAAGCCCTGTTCCATCATTTGACACAAGCTCTTTGCAGTCATGAAATATGCTGATCTGAATTCACCATCATGCTCTTCTTTGGCATCAGAGATGTTTGCAGGGCATCAGATAATTTTTCTTTGATGCACCATGTACTGTTCAGTGGTCATCGTGTTTCATCATCTTCTCCTTCTTTCGGCTGCTCCCATTAGGGGTCATCACAGCGGATCATCTGCCTGCATCTCACCCTGTTCTTTGCATCCTCTTCTCTCACGCCAGTCCTCTGAATGTCCTCCTTCACTGCATCCATGAACCTCCTCTGTGGTCTTCCTCTTCTCCTACCTAGCAGCTCCATCTTCAACATCCTTTGTCCAGTGTATCCACTATCCCTCCTCTGCACATCTCCAAAACATCATATGGAGGATTATTAGATTATTAGCATGCCTCAGGCATGATTTGATGCCATAATGGAGAAAGAAAGCTCTCTTGAAAGCTCTCTTGAGATGGAGGAAATAGCAGGGAGTAAAGTCAGAGAAAAAAAGTGTCTACAATTTAGGACCATTTTAAACAAAAGCAAAGTTAAATTCCTGTACAGTGTCTATTGTAAACGTGAATGAGATTCCCACAATAAATGATTAATAAATGATTCAACTTCTCAACAGAATAGTCCTCAGAACAGAACCGATACAAATGCAAGGCTTTCATTCACATTTAGGGCTAAAGTTTTAATGTTAATATGGATAAGTATTAGTGTAGTGGTTTACACATTCACCTTACAAGTGAAAGGTCCCTGGTTCAATTCTAGGTGGGGATACAAGCCCCTCTCACCATGGAGGGTTGTGTCAGGAAGGGCATCCGACATAAAACCTCCACCAAATCACCAATGCGGATTAATCTGCTGTGGCAGCTCCTTGGGGAGAATGCAATGGAGCAGCCAAAGGCACATTTGTCAGTGGGAAAATTTAAGAAGTTCAGAGTAATTATTACAATACAAAGGCAGTGGACTCAGTCATGCAGATATCCCAAATCTCAATAAATATAAACATCTAAGCCTCGTCATGCTGGCTATGATGGCAAATTAGCAAATTAAAAGCCAATTCATCTGTATTTTCAGTTTTTGTTTTTTCTGTCTGTTTTTTATTTACCTTATTTAGAAAAAACACTTTACTTTTTCATTTGTTATTGGTATTGTACACTCAGTTTGTCCAGATTACCCTGTTAAAGCATGCTGTTGACATGCAGGTTTTGTTACTAGTGGGTTGTGTGTCTGTACGAGTGTTTTCATGGGCTGCCGCTCCCCATGACCTTCAGTTTTATAAGTGAGTATACATAGTAAATTAATAAATTAATGCTCTGTTAAAAATTGACAGAATTTTTATGGCCAGCAGTATGGTTCTGAGTCCACATGTTCTCCCTGTGCCTGTGTTGGTTTTTCCAGCCCTCACAAGCCAAAGAAATGCATGTTAGGTTACTTGGTGACACTGAATTAGCTGGATGTGAGCTTTACTGGGTGAGTTCCTCTATGTGAGCACTTCAATGGAAGTAAGGTGTTTGTTATATAGTCACAGACTCACCTCCCTGCCTGAGAAACCTGTAGCCATTGATTGGAGCTTCTACAGATCTGCTCTGGCTAAGGTAGGCATGGTGGATGAGTTTGAAAAGAAGGTGAATTGATTATTTACAGTAACTTTGCCCTTGATGTACTTAAAGCTGATGCGGGTCATTCCATGAAAAATCAGTCTGTACTTCCCACATGACCCCTCAGAATCAGCTCGTTTTGAATCTTCACTATCTAGTATATTTTAGAAAGTCACGCAAATTATTACTTTCATACTTTCATACTATTTTCCTGTTACAAACTCTTAAAGTACAAAGGGGTTGGTTGAAATTTCTTGCTTTTTAAATTTGCTTTTTTCCAGCATTGTTGAGCTGTAAAAATGTGGAGGGAGCCACATGGACATTTCAACCAAAACAGATACCAAAAGTGATTTGGCTGCAGCTTTTAACAAAGCTCAAAAGTGTTTTTCAGACACAAAAAACCTCATTTGGCTGTCTCCTGAACCTGCACTCACTGGCCACTTCATTAGCTATACTTGTTCAACTGCTCATTAAGGCAAATATTTAATCAACTAATCACATGGCAGCAACATGGTCAACCTGCAACCTGCTGAACCTCAAAGCAAGCATCAGAATAGGAAGGAAAACTGATTTAAGTGACTTTGAATGTGGCGTGGTTGTCGATGCCAGACAAGCTGGTCCAATTACTTCAGAAACTGCTGATCTACTGGGATATTCCTG
>VUQH01043232.1:6291-21288 GCA_015106775.1 Etroplus canarensis | reverse complement strand
ATTTTCTTGCACAAACATCTCTAGGGTTTAGAGAGAACGGTCCAAAATGAGAAAATATCCATTAAGCGGCATTCTCTGGGCAAAAATGCCAGAGAATCGCCTGACTGTTTTGGGCTGGTAGGAAGACAGCAGTTACTCAAGTCAACACTTGTTACGACCAAGGTAGGTAGAAGAGCATCTCTGAACATACAACATATCAAACCTTGAAGCAGATGGACTACAGCAGTAGAAGATCACAACTAGTCCCACTGCTGTCAGCTAAGAACAGTAAACTGAGGCTACAATTTACGCAGGTTCACAAAAATTAGACAATAGAAGACTGGGAAAACATCGCCTGGTCTGATGAGTCTCAGTTTCTTAACATTCAGATGTTAGGGTCAGAATTTGAGATAAACAACATGAAACCATGGATCCATCCCACCTGCCTTTTCCTGTCCTTTTTTGCTGGTGCTACTCCTTTTTGTATATTTTGCTGCTTTTTGTTGCCAGTCACTCACCTGTATAAATACTTACCATTCTGTCTTCCCTCAGTTCAACGCCCTGAAGGTTCCTGAGCCTGTAGACACTCAGACAGCGCTTAGCAATGCTCAGGAGGAAGAAGCGGTGAGTGAAACTGTTTTAAGATGGTTGATATGAGTTTTTGTGTGTCCAATTCTGAATACAAAGCTGGGATGGACCAAGAGACCAAGAAATTACGAAGAATGAACATGCAGAGTCTCTGACATTTATTTTAATGACAGTGGCTGAGCTATTTAAGTAAAAGTACCATCCAGAATTTGGTTAGTACATTTATTTTATATTTTCTACTAATTATTGTTAATTTCTACAGTTTACTGTGTAAACTATGTGGAAAAAGTACAAAACAGCCACTGCCTACATCGAAGCACTGAAGGCTTGTATTGCTCAGTATGAAAAAGAGGTGAGTCATAAGTTTCATTTATTTAATTATACATTTATTTTAATTAGGCTTAACTAGAGAAGGTGGTGGAACAAAATGGGAGCATTTTAATTTTATTTGGTTGCTAACTCCATGTAGTGCAGATGTTCACTTAAACATAAAACTGCTACATGCTTACTGTAATTTATCCTGGGAACTATTATATTTTTATAATTATTCTAATAAAAGTAATAATGTCTTAAATGTAAGCAAACCAAAATACAGTAATGCGAAAAAGAAAGTTTTCACGGGACTCTAAGCAGTCCTGTGAAAAACCGAGTACACCCTTATTGCTTCCATAAGAGGGTAGGTACATGTAGCAGCCAGGTGCTGCTTATCAAATGCACTTCATTAACTGGTCATCAGAGAGTGTGACTACCTCTATAAAAGAAGAAGTTTTAGCAGTTTGCTGGTCTGGATCATTCAGGTGTGTGTTAACACAATGAAATAGTCTTCCCAGGAGTGGATGTCCCAAAAATTCACCCTAAGGTCAGGCTGTGCAATGCTCAGAGAGATTTTAAAAAAACCCAAGAGCTACATCTCAGACTTTACAGGCCTCAGTTAGAATGTTAAATGTTAAAATTCATGACAGTTCAATTAGAAAAAGACTGAACAAATATGGTTTGTTTGGAAGGTTTGCCAGGAGAAAGCTTCTTCTCTCTGAACAGAACATGTCAGCACAGCTTAGGCTTGCAAAGTTTGCATTTGAACAAACCACAAGACTTCTGGAACAGTGTTCTTTGGACAGACGAGACCAAAGTGGAGATTTTTTTGGCCATAATGCATCCCACCATGGTTAGTTAGAACCAAACACAGCATATCAGCACAAACACCTCATACCATCTGCCAAGAAAAGTTGTGGAGGGGTGAAAAAGAAAAGAATCAAGGTGTTGTAATGGCCCAGTCAAAGTCCAGACTTCAACCCAAGTAAAATGCTGTGGTGGGACCTTAAGAGAGCTGCACATAAACGAAAGCCCACGACCTCAATGAACTGAAGCAACTTTATAAAGAAGACTGGGCTAAAATTCCTCCACAGCAATCTGAGGGACTGAGGGTCATACAGAAAACTCTTATTTCAAGCCATTGCTGCTGGAGGTGGTTTTAAACGACTAAATCGTGGGGTGTACTTAGTTTTTCACATGACTGTATTAGTTTAGTAGATCATTGGGTTTTTTTTCCTGATCATCTGTTCTTTCTTCAGGAACATGATTCCCTTTGACCAGATGACGATCGAAGATCTGAATGACACATTCCCAGAAACAAAATTGGACAAAGAAAAACATCCTTACTGGCCACACAACCCCATTGCTAAACTGTAAATGTACCACACTATCCATTTCCTATATGCTGCATCTACCACTGAGGAAAACCTGTGAATAGTATGTGTATAAAAGTCTGGTTTCACCTGTTCAAAAGTTTGTAAATTTCTTTTTTGCTGTGTATGAATGGAGGAAAAAAGAAAATAAAACATTATGTTTTGTTTCTTCATAATAAGGCATGATTAATTCCTCAGATTAATTAATCTGAACACATAGTTCATCCTTCTTTCTTTTCGTGGTCATTAAAAAGTTCAAGTTCATCAGTGTTCACAGACCCATTATAAATAACCTTCCCAGATCCCTCACAGGCAAACAACTGTTATTTTATTACAGGATTTCTTCACAGGCGTCATGAACTCAACTTGATATGTTTGACTGTGTTTTCTTTCTAAATTTGGTATGAAATATAGTCCAGTATTCACTGAAAACCCAATCCTTGTGGATACACTGATGAGTTTTTAAGTACACACTTGGCCAAGTCACTCTCAGCAGAAAGAAGAGCTTAGTTTCCCTCTTTCGTGGGGCCGGTGTTGTCTTTGGGAACCCGCAATGCCTCGTGTTTGTCAGTTTTCTACATCAGAAGGGCAGAAGCATTCTCCTCCTCATTGTATATTTACACTTGTGTGTGGCTATGTGCAGCCACTTATACACTTATTGTATTAATACATGCTGTACACTGTTATATTAGACAGATTCAAGCAATCCATCAGTTTGTGGACAGCTCTGTCTGCAGAACAAATGATCATCTAGCCTTTTTATTATGCAGTGTCAGTCTTGTTCAGGTTTTGTTATGACTACAGTATAAATCCACATTTCACCACAGCTGGAAATATGAGCAGTCTCTGTGGGACTGGAGAAGGATTTTAAACATAAAACCCGCTTTCTGTGCTCTCCCTGTGCTGTTATTATGGCTTTGGTTTGTGGGTTAATACTGTACATAACTCAGTCCATCAGTGCAGACTTAATGGTGATCAGTAGAGGAATGCACCCCAACATCGTCATTGTTTCAGGACAACAAGCTGCTGCTGCGTCAAAGACATTTTGTTCCTGCAGGGGGCAGCATGTGGCTGAGAAAGTGCAGTCAAATATGTCCACCCTCTTGTGTTCAGAGATGAAATTGGGTTAATAAAAAGACAAAAAGGTTTTGGTTGAAAAGGACTGTACCAAAACTTGTAGCTTAATTTATGAGTATCTTCTTTACTCTTTAAACCTGTTTTACAAAGAAATTTGAAAATTGGCCCGACCATACAGGACTATTTTCAAACCTTATACAGTGTAATCCATCACAAAAAGCATCAACTTTGCTGTCAAGTGTTTTATGCTTTAAAAGTATTTGCAAACAGTAATATAAGACTCACAAATGTATGCAGATAGATTGCACAATAAAAGAAGATTTAGGGGAATGCTAACTAATTTTAATACTAAAAAGAAAATGACAAGAATGGTAAATGGAATAGAATTTAAGTTTTTAGAGCCAAATTCACCCTCCTTGACTTGCTGACTGGAGGAGTTAGGAATCAAACCACCAACCTCCCAAACAGTGCACAACCCCCATTCTACCTCTTGCACAACAGCCGCCAAATCAGAAGTGCAGAAAAGTATTGCCACTGGCTAATTTAATTATATACAAAAAATATATTACTAGTAAAACTCTACAACTTCAAGGCTAAATGCCCAAAAAACTTTAAAATGTGGGCCTTGCTGTAATAACAGAAGAAATTAGAAATTAAATGATTCAACCCTTTGCTTGATTCGAAGAAAAGTTTCTTCATCTGCATGCTATGAGGCTTCTGTTGCCATTTCGACAAGTTATGCATTCCACAGTGAAGCAATGATTATCCTCCCAAAATCTACACATAATATCAAAATACTGAGCACTCCAACCTTCAGTGTGCAACTGGGTAAACTTGAGGTCACAGTGCCTCCACCTGTGCATGCACTAGAGAGTGGGATTAAAAGTGGAGAAAAAAATAACAAGATACAGCTCTGAGGTCATTCCACATTTTTGCTTCGAGGCTGTGGCGATAAATTATTGGAAAAAACAAGGCCGAGGGAGAAACAAAAACAGGCCATTTTTGGTAGATGAGACCACAAACGCATTTATTTCATCCCCTCTGTGTTTTTAGCTCTGTGCTATTTGGATTTTTTTTTCAGTTATGCTTGTTTTTAACACCACAAGCAGGTTGTTAGCAGCATAACAGGTTCCTCAAATGTGATTAATAGTCACTGGGTGTCACCTGTGCTAAGTTACTATGTGAAGAAGCTACATGCATGTGCAAGTGTGAGTGCATGTCCCCCTGCAGCTCTACTTTCCCTTGCCTAAGCCATTCTTTTTCCAGCTGACCATTCAGCTGTTGCCAACACTTGTCTACTTAATAACTGTTGCCTCAGCCTCACACACTCAGCACACTGTTTTACAATCTGTAATGATTTTAATGAAATCCCTCTGCTCCTGTTTGGCATGCAACCCAGAATATAGAAGATACATATAGATAATAATAATGTCATTAAATATATGTACTATAATATAGTAATAGTAACATAACAAATCATTTGGCATATTAAAATATGATTAAAGGTTTGTATCCTGAATTAAGCTGCATTGTTGATGGTTTGAATTTCCAAATGACAAAATCTCATATGGAGGGAAGGATGCTTTAATTATTTCACAGATTTTATTGGGTTTTTATTGTTTGTTTGTTTTAAAATTATATTGAATTAGTTATATATAAATGGAAATCCTAAAAAGTTACAGAATTTAATTGCACAAAAACTGGTCCAGCTTAAAAGTGATTAACTTTAGGAGGAATAATGGGGGAATAATGGAATAATGGAAATTTCAATTCTAGCTTCACAAATGTACATAGAATTTAATCAAGAAATATTTCAAGAAATATTTCAGGACATTTTCTTGATGTTTCAAGAAAATATCACAAACTAATCTGGATTTAAATATCCTGCATCCAGGGACTCAATACATGCGTGTTGAGGAGAGAATTTTCAGCCTTGGCAGAGGTATGCAGTCTCAGACTGTTCTTGTTATATGATTAACTAAAGGAATTCTAGCAATAGGCTATTAGTCAATAGAATGGAAATGTGCATTTGTAAGGCACATTGCTTTAAATTGGGTTAGTTTCAGAAACTGTCTCACTGACTAGAAAAAACAGTGATGTTTGTATATTAAACAGTGGGAGGATGCATCTATTCCCACTTTAGCTCAGTCGTCCTCCATCAAGAATCAATCAATCATTCTGTCCCCAGAGCAAACAGTTCACATCCGCTCCTGTGTGAAAATCGAAGTGTTCACTTCCTACCTATCCTTCACACAACCTATTATAGTCCTCATCTGAACATCTATCAAATGTCACATGTTCAATAACGCAATCTATCACGCTCTGCACTTGTCCCACTATTGGTTGATGATCTTTGTCACCTCACAATGCCCTAAGATGTGTGTTTCTAGAGGGCATGGCCCCGTCTACTCCAGATTTTAATAGCTGAATTTAGACAGGAACCTTTTTTTCCCTCCACCCATCCAAAGGCCACAACCCTGGTCAGGGGTCAAAGTGGGTTGGCCCAGTTACCAAGGAGGAGTCCACCAACAAGGCAAAGCAACTGGTGCTCATTGGACTGTGCAAACAGCAGATCTTCCTCTCTGACCAATGCGTCTGACAGGCCTGAGAGCAATGGGGCCTGTGCAGGTTGCATTATTACAATCAGAAAAGAAGCAAGTGCTGATGAATGACAGGTTGTATAGAGCACACAACAACATGCTCATTCGAAGCCAAGATTAAGTCAAGATAGATGTAGTGACAGGATGGGCTTTTGTCATTCAGATTTCTGAATATTTTTACAATCGTCTATCTACAAAGTGGTGCGTCATTTAATGAAAATAAAGAGGACTGCACTCTTATTAACTTATAACAAAACATGATCCATCCAACCAAGAGTCAAGCTTCATATCTCTATTCAAGCCTTGTGCTGTAATGTGACTGCAAGAAAATATCTGATCAGAGAGCTTCATGAACTTTCTACAGCCAGCAAATCGCCATGGCACGGTGACATCATGAGAAAGTTGTACCCCTGTTGACAAGTCCTACTGTTGCCATGGGGCTGCTGGAAATTGCACTGTGGATCCCAGTAAATGAAGGTTGTTGGGGGAGGGGATGTGATGGCAAGTAAATAAAAGTGCCATTTGCAGCATGTTTGCTTGACGTCCCCTGAGCCAAATTCTGCTCCGTTATTGGGTGGCTGAGTATCTGGGGGTGACTCAGAGTAGCTCCTTGCAGAGGGACCCCCCACTCTGGAGGACATTGGTGTATTTGCTGAGGGAACAGGGCACCCCAACGCTGCCTCTGGGGGCCATGTGAGTTGACAGCAGCCGCACAGTCACTCATTGAGAAAGAGGATGATTTAGGACAAAGGGCTGTCTTGTAGGAGCAGACTGCTGCACCAAATCACAATTCACTCAAACAGAAATAATTAGTCATAATACAGATATCAGCCAAGAAAGAGCAATCTACATGATAAAGCATAGCAGACTAGCATTTTCTGTCACATGCATGAACTCTATTTTCATCAACAAACTTTGGCTAGTGCTACTCTGTATTTTTGTCTGGATGTAATCCCAAAAAAAATCTCTGCCAGCAAGAAGATGGAGTGAAATATTGCTTTGACAGGATACCATCAGCCAAAACTAACCAGCCTTGATCTCCAAACCATCTAATGAAGACAGTGTCTGGTTTACTTAATGCATACTACACATTTATAAGTTGGAGCACATTATTGTTACCTGATACAGAGACATGCAGGCACAAGCTGTGACCCTGCAGTAGCAGTTTGCTATAGACATCCAACACCCTGGTCTTTAATCCTGCCATGCAGCCTTGTTGGGGAAAGCGCAGAAAAGGAGATGACTCCAAGGCATTTTGTGACTGGGAAACTCATGACCCACTGGGGATTAATAAGCATACTGGGAGGCACTTTAACGGCATGTTGAACCTCAAGTTCTAATGGTTTCATCTCTATCTCTGTCTGTCTTGAAGTGGGAATAATACCATGCACAACAAGCAAGTGTACAGTGAAACTGAGCTATTTCAGTCTGCTCAGAAGTCTTCAGCCTCCCTCATTTCCTTATATTTTGCTTAGAAAATAGGAAATAGGTGCATCGATTTATTGAACAGTGCAAACACAAATGGAATTTCAGTACATGGGGCAAAAACAAAGTTTGCACAGTTCTAATGCATTTGAAAATGTTTTTGTTTTTTGGTATGATCACCTTTATTCTTCAACACAACCTTACCGCTCTTAGGCAAGCTTTCTTGTAATTTCTTTAAGGAGTCTTCAGGAATAAGGCAGCACGGTGGAACAGTGGTTAGCACTGTCATCTCACAGTGAGAGGGTCTGTGTTCTCGCCATTCTTGCTTAGGTTCTCTCCGGGTGTGCCAGCTTCCTCCCACAATCCAAAGGGGTTAGGTTAATTGGCGTTTCTGAATTGACCATAGGTGTCAATGTGAGCATGAATGGTTGACTGTCTCTATGTGTCTCTATGTGTTGGCTCCACTCCAGGGTGTACCCCACCTTTCACCCCATGACAGCTGGGATAGTGGAAGAAGATGAATGAATGCATCTTCAAGAATAGTTCCCCACGTTTCTAAAAAGAACATTCCAGGTCTGGGGAGGCCAATCCATAACTGATAGTATTGCATTGTGTTTTTTCTATCCAGGTAGGCTTTTACTACATTGGCATTGTGTTTGGGATCATTGTCATACTGAAACATGAAACCATTGCCAGTCAGGTAGTATTGTATGGGGGATCAAAATCTGACAGCACTTTTCTTTGTTCGTAATTACATTAAATTTGGCAAATTTCCCAACACTATTGACTGAAATGTAGCCCCAAACCATGTCAGAGTTTCCACCATGTTTTACAGATGGCTGTAGACACTCACTGTTGTACCTCTCCTAACCTCCTCCGTATATAGTAAATATGGTTTGAACCAAAAATTTCTAATTTGGAGTCCATAACCTCACCACTATATAACCTGTTGTAACAGATTTTTCATCCAGTCTTTGTTTGATCTGACATACCACAGCCTTTTCTCTCAGTTTCCCTTCCTTAAGAATGGCTTCTTGATGGGCACGCTTCCACTTAGACCAGCTGAAGGGCCAGATGCATCTCTTGGGTCCTGTGTCAGGTCTTTGCTGGATATTTTCCTATTTCTTAAGGACATGACTTTCAGACACTGTTCTTCTGCTGTAGATAGTTTTTTAGGCCTTCCACTTCTTCTTTTTTCCTCCACTTGTCCAGTTTGTTCAATTTTTTAAGAGCAGGCTGCACTAAATGCAGAAATATGCCATGTTTTCAGCTAATAGCTCTTTGAGAATCACCCAAGTGCTGAAAAAATACAAATTTTATGCCTGTCACACACAACACTTGTTCAGCCCTTGTGTTAGGTGCCTTTTTATGTTTCATAAGGTATTGTTAATTGGCTTTACAAAAAAAAAAACAAAGAAAATGGTCAGGTACAAGGACTGGACTGAAAATTTGTAAAACAGGTGAAAAACCACCCAATTTCCAAAGAAAAACTTTGAAATACCTGGAGAAAGGCTGGAGAACTATTGCTCAAGACCACTATAAAAATGACAAGTCTGGTTCCTTGGAGGCAATATATATAAAAATGAGGGGTGGCTCAAACATTTTGCACAGTGCTATAAATAAATAGATTAGACAGCTCAAAAGCAGAACTTCTATGCAATGAAAGTTAGATTTTCTATGAAACTGAGACTACCTGCATGTGTATATATTGTACTGTAAATAGCATTGTTTATCCTTGGACCACCTGTGCTACACAATGGACTCATATACAGTTTATTTATTTTTATCTTCTTTTATCTGTATTTTCTATCTATATATACATATATACATATATGTATATATGTATATATGTATGTACATTCATTCATTCATTCATTCATTCATTCCATATTTTGTCCCCTGGTTATATCCACATGAAGTGCCCCCATGCTTCTACTGGGAGAAACCAGACTGCAATACTTAATAAGGACAAGACACAGTACAAATGAAGCTGTGCTGACGCTGCTGCGTGAAAACCCATAGCCTGATACTGGATATCATTAAAAATATTCACACACATTTTGCTATTTATGCAACCTTTTACTTAAGAACATATGGTAGGTGCTTCTAATTTGGCACAAGAATTACCTGTGAAACTGATGTTTCAGATAACCCTCAGCCATAGCAAAGTCAGTCATGAAAAGATGCTTGACAAATGTTGTCAGCACATTCTTTGGTCAGACGAAGCAAAAATAAAATAATTAGCATCAGATGGGAGGTAAATTTTCCAACATGATAAATACCGTATTGAAATAGTCACACAAGAAGAATCTTTCAAAGTAGGTAAAAAGTGATTGACATGGCCAAGTATGTCCCCTGACCTGAAGACTGTTAATAGAACTGAAGTATTTCAAAGTAGGAAGTAGAGAAAGGAAATCCCTCCAGCAAAATTCAGCTGTCAGAAGCAAAGGCAATCATGCAAATAAGATTTTTTTTTTAAAATCAACCCTCATGAAACAAATATGCAAGTTTAGAAAAGTGTATCTCTAGTGCTATAAGTCTGACTGATAAACAAAAGGCGTGTATTTACAATAGATGGAGAAACTGTAGTGGTTTTTGCCAGTATTAAGCAAAATGAACACAAAATAATATGAGAGAAGTTAAATTATTGACTCATTGGGAGAAAAAAGTCAAACTTAAACTGTAAAATCTGATGAACTATGTTAAGCATGTAATGACTGCATTACACAAGTGTCAGGACAGATTTGTGTCACATTGAAGGCGTTGGGCCTGCAGCTGCAGAGTAAGTTGTGGCTCAGTGTGGGTGGCAGCTATCTGGCCGCTGGGGTGGTGTGTTTATGTGTGCTGGGGTTAGGGCCACGTGCACAGTGGAGCCATACACACACACACACACACACACACACACAAACAGAAAAACCACAGAGACTCTATTGATTCCGGCTAATCAAGGCGGCGGTGTGTTGGGGGTTGCTGCACATGCATGTGTGTGAAGTCAACACATTCCCCACATTCCAGCACTTCCCAAAGAGGCAAAAAAAATATATTAGACACTACACGAAGCTTCCAGGCTTCTTCCCACTGCAGGGGTTCTCCTGCTCTTTAACTCAGCTGCCCTTCTATCTGACTTTGCACCCTGGCTGCAGTTTCAACAGTACTTTTTTTTTCCTTTCTCTTTTTTAATTCCACCCACATGATGACCATGCAGTAACTTCTGGCTGAATCACACAGACAGCACAAAGACTCCACATATTTGCGTCTGGTTTAGAATGATCCTTCTAAACTGGTAATACAACAAAATCTGACCTCGCCCATGAAGTTTCAACCGATTGCATGTGCGTAACACATTAATGGAATGCACACCCTTATGGCACGAGAACCAAATCCCTCTGCAGAACTATCATCATCTGCTAAGATAAAAAAAAATGGATAAATGAATTTGATTATTTCTTCTATTTTGGATGGAGATTTATCATGTGGCTCATCTTGTTAAAAAATTTAGTGCCTTCGTAGCAGATTAAATGTATTAGTTTTACTATTTTTTTACAAAGGTTTACAAGTAAGGATTGTTCTCTGCTAATGCTTTGTAAAGTTTTCATTACTAAGGCAGCTCTTAGGTATTATCAAGCACATTCTTGAGTTAAGCCATCCTGTGGAATTGGATAATTATCATTTAATTTGTGTAAGTTTTTTCTTAATTGTTTGGCCTTTAAAGTATCAGAAAAGATATGCATCACAGGCACAAAGGTCAACTATATTTACTTTACTATGAGTGAAAAAAGCAAGCAAATGACTCAAATATTCAGTTTGAAAAGCTGAACTAATCCCTAACTTTGATGAAAATCAATCTGTATCAAAGTACACAAGTTCCACATGCTGACAACTATTGAAAATATCCTCTTAAAACATATGATGCACACAGCTTAGGTGGTAAGAGCTTTAATGCAATAAAAAATAAACAGTTGAACCATTTCAATTTTGTACAAGGATACAGATATTAATATTGTGCAGGAATCACCTGAAGACTTTGTACTTTTTACCTGAGGTTAAAACAAGGTTGTTTAGACAGAAAGGAAGGAGAGAGGGAGCCCTGACGACCAGTACAGCTGGACCAGTGAAGGGCCAAACAGCCAAACAATAACCACTTACCCTCCTCTTCCTCCTGCTCCTCCACCTCCATGGCTCCTGGTTTTAAAGCCAGAGCAAAAATGTTCACAGTAAGGAATCATTACCATAGAAACTGTGTTTGCATTTCCCAGTGAGCAATTCCAGGACCTCTGGCTTTTAGCTGGAATTCAGACATTCATTTCAATGAGCAATGCTGTCTGGAAAAGCAATTGTCCATGTGGGGCACCTTGCTGAAAGACATTCTAGGTGCATTTCCGTTAAAGAGAAAAGGCAAACAAAAGGAGCTTTGGCCATGAACTGGATG
This sequence comes from Etroplus canarensis, assembly GCA_015106775.1. NCBI lineage: Eukaryota > Metazoa > Chordata > Actinopteri > Cichliformes > Cichlidae > Etroplus > Etroplus canarensis. Next base: position 9,505 of record VUQH01043232.1, on the reverse strand, counting down.
TCATCTTAAAAGGCTTGGCTCACAGGCTGCATCAGCTGGTGTGGCACATCTACAAGTTCCTATAACCTAATGAGTTCCTCGTGTTTTATTTGAGGTGATGAAAATGAAAGGTCTTCATTTAAATTGGGCACGCCAATCAAAATTAGTGTGGTTTGGGAGTGCGACTTTATGCTGCGTGCCCAGTCACAGGGCTGTATTCAAGGTCTTTCTTCAGTCGTCTCTCTCATACTAGACCGCTGCGCTGGAACAAAGAGGCCTTTCACACTGACCTTGACACACAGCCACCCCATCACCACAGGAACCAGTGCAGAGGAATCCACCCCAACTCTCTGATATCAATCTCTATGTACCTTTGGCAGACAGTTTCAGCTCAGAGCTGAGGTGAAGAGGCTAATGCAAATCATATGACAGTGTTTTTCTTCCAATAGAGAATACTGTGAAAATGAACCTCTTAGCTACTTTGTGAATATTACATTTTAATTACATCTGCACATTTAGAGCACTCTCTATTTTAATTAGGCTCATTAGGGCTGCATTAAATGAATATTTTCATTGTCAGTGTTAATAATTTCCCAATTAACCTGAAACATTAAAATGTAGAAAATATCAGAGTTTCTCAGAGCCCAGGTTGATACCATTGAATGTTCTGTTTTGTGTGGTGACTCTTAAGTGAAAAATGCAATAAAAGAAAAAAAAATCTGGAACTAACATTACAAATACAGAACAATATTTTCTTAAAGAGCCGTAGAGTATATACATTACACAAAATAGTGCTTTTTAAAATTATTTTTTAGTTCATCTGGCTGAAACCTATGAGCTAATGCCATGGAGAAGTGTCTGTCATTCATCCATCGGTGTGTCAGTCCATCCACAAAAAAAAAATCATATCTATTCAGCTTAGTTTCACTACATATTTTTTTCCACTTGGTTGTCTGAGCCCTACCTGCAGTAGCTCTGCACCCCACAGTTTGAACCACTCTCCTAGAGTATTTGTCAGATTTTTTTGAAAATTACCTACAATGATCACCTAACAATTCTTCACCTAAATTGTGCTATTATTAAGAGTATTGGTCTGGATTGTAATGTTCATAAATGAGAGTTTGCATAGACCCTCTACCATCTGTATATAAATGGCGTCATCAGGTTCATTTATGGCATAATACTATCTTAGGCTAGATTAGGGCCAGTGAAGAACTTGGGTTGTGATATAATAACAGGTCCTGGTGGGTTATAAGTAGGCCAACATCCTGGTTCACCAACATGATCAGCATAATTTTCTGTTTGAATGACTGAAAAATTTGAAGGTCAATTTGCAATATTCCATTGTGGCCGTTCCTATCTTCCTTTCAGGCTGGCAGATTTTTGATGGTTCTCATCTTTTAGATGGTAAACCTGCTGCTAATAGTGCTGTGATGGCTTAAAATCTCGCTTTGCCACCCATTTTGCATACCACTTGTACCATGCTAGATGGTCATGATGATGCAAGGAGTGGCTCTATTAATTGACTCCACATTAGAAAGGTGGGGTTGAGGGCTTCCTGTCACCATAAAGCCAATAACCGTAGTATGGTCAATGTCATCTACTCGCCATGTAGTCATAATAACACTTCATTTTGGCGGTGAACCAGATGGATTTTTCCTGAATGTCTTTTTGTGAGCTTTCTTGGCTTTTAATTCTCAGTTTGTGAATACAGCCAAGCAATGACAAGAAAACGCATCACTTTCTTTCTCACACATTACAATAATCTGAACTGTGATGCAAAGGGAGCCAGCTGAGCAACTACACAATTCACTTTTTTAAAGTTTTGGTTTGAAGTCTTAATTTTTTTAAAAGGGAGATTTTTTGAATGTCTTTTCTCAGATGTGCTCTTTTTCATTCCTGTTCTTCGAATGTGTTTTGAATCTCAGGGCCACTAATTTTGTCTAAAACCCATATAAGTAGAAATAAAAGCTTAAATCAAATCAGTCAAAGCAGCTGAAAAAATCTGTTGTTTACCAATAGTGTCAGCTGTAAAAGAATCTGCCATAGAATGAAACCCAGTCTAAAGTACACACTGCCTTACAAGTCAGAAGATGAATGACCTGTGGAGTTAACATTTACCCCCTGGAGATTTCCCTGATTTTATTAGCAAATACCACAGACATGAACGTTGTGCAAGGGAATAAAAGTTTTTATTCTCAAGGGCAAAAAATCTTTTTGGTTTCATTTTTTTTTTAACAATTGTACAACCTGAAAAAGGCATTAAAATTCAATTCATTTTTAAACAAAATAAGAGGCTTTCATTTTATACATCTCTGTTGTAAGAAATAAATTCAGAACTGTACATCATGTTTTGTTTTGTTTTTTTTTTTACAAAGCACGCAGAGCTTCAAAATGTACAATATTCATTCACATTTTATACACATAAAAACCAAATGGGGTCTGCTACATTTAAAACCTTGCAATTCCTCAGGCGTGAGAAAGGCGGTCTGAACACATTCCACGCCGCATCACCAGAGTTCGGCTGGCGTGCTGCTTGGCAACTTTCAGCAGCTCCATCCATCTTCTCCAAAGAGTCACGAGACAGCAGGAGAGGAGAGAGACTCAGCCACTGGGCCAGTCTGTAACTCTCTCTCTCCTCAGCATGAAAACTTAGTTCAGCTCACCTCCCCACTCACTTAGAACTTGTTTCATTTCCAACCCTGGGCAGATGACCTGTTCAGTTAGTGTCCACATGACAGGGGTTGGTGCCCTGCTGCTGTGCTTCATGATAAAACCGCAGGAAGTCTTTGTAACGTGGGGCACATCCCATCCAGGCTTCTCCAAACCTCACTGCCCCAGTGAACAGGAATTCTCCCTCACCAGACCTCACCCCACATTGAAGGGGCATCTTGATGTGGCCAGTCCAGCTCCGTACCCTCACACCCCCAGATACAAAGACCTGTGTCTTCTGTCTGTAAAGCTGACTGATCTCCACAGTGACAGATGAGTGCTCCTCTTCCTGTTCCACCTTCCTTATGCGTCCTCGTGCCACTGGGGAAAAAAAAAAAAAAAAAAAAAAAAAGAAAAAAAATAAAATATAAAAAATAAAAAAAATAAATAAAAAAATTAAGAAAAAAGAAAAAAGGAGGGGAAGAAAGAAAGAAAGAAAGAAAATGGGGGGCTACGTTTTACAGCATTTGCAAGTTTTAGAAAAATCTAGCACTTTCATTTCTCATCATATTTATATATGGTT
>VUQH01043228.1:3967-19666 GCA_015106775.1 Etroplus canarensis | reverse complement strand
AGATGGGGACCCAGCTAGCAGTGATGAGGGCCCAGCTAGCAGAGATGAAGGCCCAGCTATCGATGGTGCTATCTCAGCTAGTAGAGATAACGGCCCAGCTGGCAATGATGTTGGTTGAGCTAGCAGTGTTGTTAGCCCAGCTGCCCGAGGTGAAGGCCCATTTAGCAGTGATGTTGGCCCAGCTAGCAAAGGTGAAGGCCCAGCTGACACTGGCCCAGGGTTTAGTTCAACATCACCAGCCAAGAGAAGTATCAGCAAAAGATAAAAAGCACCCAGGAGAGGGTTGCCTGTAACAGCCTTTTCCTGCTCACCTGGGGGTAGCCTAGCATGTCCATAGTCCAGTACCCTTGTAAATAACATGTGCTGACTCCACCTGGCTGGATACAGGGAAAGAGTGTCCCTTTTTCTTAGACAGGTTGAACTTAGCAGAAGATAGAAAGTTATCCAAACAACAGAGGAGTATGTTGATAGCACAATCCAGGGTTCAGTTTGCTTTTTAGATGACCTTTTAAACGATTTTTTAAGCAGACACTCAGGACTTGCCCAACTGTGTGTCTGCACCCCAGCAGCCATCTTGAAATTGTATAGGTGGAGGCCTCAATATTTGATTTGGCAAAGTTTTTACGCCGGATGCCCTTCCTGACGCAACCCTCCCCGTTTACCCGGGCTTGGGACCGGCACTAGGACTACACTGGCTTGTGGGCCCCTGTGGCTGGTTTAAAACGGATTCTTAACTAACTCTAAATAAAACATTTTAAGCCACCAGCAGTTAATCTACAGTTTCAAACACAAGTTTTAGACAGTTTTGATTCCTGTTAGTTCTGTTTGTTGGCTCAGGTGTTAAGTTAACATGGGCACTGAGGCACCCCGTCAGAGAGGAAACTGACAGAGTAAAAGTATTTCTCCTATTTTTTATCCTTTCAATGAAAGGAAGCTATTTACAATTTTAAAAATCATTTTGACATTATTTTAAAGAGGAGTGCCCTGTTGTTTTTAATGTATTTTTTTTACTAACAACAGTTAACTTAGAAAAATGAGTGAAAAAAACATTTCAAAATCATTGGATTTTATCATTGTTTTGAGGCTAACTACATCTTTTTTATTTTCAGCATTTTAACAAAAAAAATTTCAGTGTGCAAGTTTAGGCTTTTTGAACACCATACAACTGTTAATACACTGTAAATACAGTCATATTCAAATTTATTTATTTTATTTAAATTGTATATACTGTTCATAGTGTAGATATGTCCTTTCTTACATAGTTTTATGACTGAATGACTATTTTCCAGAATACTCTGTTGCCTTTGCTGCTGTAAAGAATGCAAATTTCCCCATCGTGGGGCTAATAAAGGATTATCTTATCTTATCTTTTGAAAGTTTTTACATGACTTTATGCAGTTCTGTGAAAAACTGAGTACACCCTCATTGCTTCCATAAGAATAAAGAAGGTAATCAAATTACCTTGGGTAATTGATCATCAGCCAGTGTGAACACCTCTATAAAAGCAGAAATGTTGGCAGTTTGCTGGTCTGAAGCGTTCAGGTATGTGTGAACACAGTGTCACAATCTTCCCAGGAGTGGACATCCCAACAAATCCACATGCAATGATCAGAGAACTTGAAAAAAAAAACCAAAGAGCTACATCTCAGACTGTAGAGGACTCAGTCAGCATGTTACATGTTAATTTACATTTAGAAAAATACTCAACAAGTATGGGTTGTTTTAAAGGGTTGTAAAGAAGTGACCCAAAATTTCTCCATAATGATGAGAGAAACTGATAAATGCATACAAACGATTACTTCAAGTTATTGCTGATAAAGTTGGTTCTTCAAATTATTGAATCATGAGGTGTACATAGTTTTTCACATGACTGCATCCATGAGTCCTTTTACACATTAATGTAATGTATGTATAAACAAATGCATATAAACTCAAAAAAGGATATCTTTATACTTTGATGTAAAGCAGTTGCATGAATATATCTGGATGTGTAAGATTTCAGGTATATCTCTCTGGGGTTTTGAAGTACTACTGCCTTACTTAAACAAAAAAACCATAAATTAAATTTTTCAGAAACTGAAAAACTTGGCTATTTGAAAATGTGAGCTAGTGTAATACCACATGACATTAAATCCTCCGGCCAGGGAGAGGGAGGTAAATTTTAAGGTGAAATCTTTTTTTGTCTTTAAAACAAGAAATTATATGTTTATGTGTACTGTATTTAGGCATCAGGCAACAATCTGATGTGTGTTTTTCTAGTTGTTAATGACTGGAGAGAGTCCAGAGACTTGACTGAGTTGTGGGATGTGAGAAAGTTCAGATTAGTCCACAACTGAGTGAAGTGTGACAAGTTTACTGAAAAGAAATTCTTTAGGAATTTCTGCTGCTGAACATTAATGTCCACAGGAGCCTGAAGAGCTTTTCATGCTAACACTGACAGATATAATGCTTATTCAGTAAATGTATAAACAAAACATAAGATGTTACAGATTTTTTTTTTTAAATCTAACTGGCTTGCCATTTACATGGCTTGAATGCAAACTCTCTTATGGTGAAAAGCTGCATGCTCTTTTTGCAGACTTGACAGACTTTATTCTTGAGGATCTGGTCCTTGTTTTGACCATGACTGGTATTTTTAAGCCATCACTTGATTAAACAGAAAAATCTCGACATCTTGTCATCTCCCACTCACTTTGCATCAGAGGGCACACATCATAAAAGACTGGCGGATCACACTTATGCCACACACAGAGAGATTAGAGTGGCAAGTGAGGCTCGAGCCGTCATCTGTATTTCTTGTGAAAGACAAAGGCAATTAAGCTCCCTCAAGCTTATTTACTTTATCTTAAAAGCAAACTATTCAGGCAGATAGTGATACTATGAATCCAATGTCGTTACAGTTTAAAGCAGTTTTAGTTACTTTACACAAAATACAAGTATCTCTCAAACCTTGAAAACACCATACGAAAATGCAATTTTTAAATATGCAATTCCACCTGGGATTATTAAAGTATTCTAATTATGATTCTGATTCTAAAATGTAAGCATTTTTAAGTAGTTCCAGCACCTGTACAAACCCTGACTTATTTATTCAGATGTTCTAATTTATTTATTCATTCTTTGTTCACCATTATGAGCTGCCCAAACAACAAGTGCTGCATTTAGAATTGATGCTGTTCAACAACACATGAGTCATCCACTCATGCAAAGAGCAGCAACAATTGCTGCAGCTACAGATAGAAGAGTAAGATTTTTCTCTTTCAGTCACTTGGCTGTCTTAGGCTCTCTTGCTGTTGGCTTGGCTTAATATACCGTATCACTTCTGTATTAGCTCAGCGGTAATCTAACCACATATTGGTGAGCCGTACAGCTGTTCAATCAGCTTCTCCTCTTACCAAGATAATGGGCTTTTATAATTTACACAAGGTTGCTATGAGATTAATTTCTTATCTGATAAACGTTTACTGAACAGTTTGTAAATGCATGTATCAGTTATGTGCCTATCTGGAATGATAAAGATCTTATGCAAGCCCAGGTACACCAAACATCTGACCACTCAACTACGCATACACAATCAATAGCAAGTGCATGAAGGTATAGATTAACCTTGATAAGACGGCGCTGTACGCCTGCAATAAAAATCTTATCTTGACCCTGAAAACCCAGTGGGACAATGTCAGATCCTCTGAGACAGAGAGACACTATTTACCAGCTGCTTCCCTGCATAATTCACATGGACACATTGTCTCAGAATGTGTGATTTTTTTTCTTCCAAACTGGCTGAATATTTAATTTTTTCTCATTTATATTTAATGTGTACCCAGGCCAAACTGTTACACACATGCACAGAAACTCACACACTATTCATCCGTTGATCCTCATGCCAGTGGATTTACATCACATCTAAAAAACTGGTGTCACAGAAAGTGCTCTGACAAAATGGTCAATCGTCTTGGCTCCACGAGATAAGTTCAGTAAAAGAGGATTTGTGAAAAACAAAGCAAGTAACTGCACTGTAGTGTCATGACTTAAAACTGAAATGTTAGAAAGTCTTTCATCTCATTGTCGCTGTCTAGTTGCCCACTCCCAGCCTCCCATCTTTGTATTCACCCCCCACAGTTTCTTCATATGAAAACACAGGAAGTGTGACCGTTGCTAATAAAATATTTAGATATAACTTAATATATATTTTTAATTTCTTTTGAATACACCTCATCTGTTTGTGTTGCCATGAGAATATTGTGCCACTGGAACTAAAGGTCAGCTATCACATGCTTCCTGAACAAGAATAGCTTGAAGGTCTCTTTGATGCCGTAGCTTTTTTGGGGGTTTTTTCTAACTCATAAATTCAATTCAGTGTTTTATCAGTGACTTAACAGGATTCTAACAGAATTTATTTTTACCTTGAGGTTTATACTGAATGGACATTAAATTATTACTTTTACAGAAGGTAATTTCTTTATCTATCGTTGGCTCCCCCACACAGTATGCATTATGTGAATAAATTTGGTCCTGTGTGTGCACTAGGAACTGATTCTCGATGCAGAGGACACGTGGATTCGACTGGAGGGATTAGCTGAGACTACAGAGTACACCGTCCAGCTCCAGGCTGCAAGAGGACTTGACACCAGTGCTGTAGTCTCCACTACCTTTACTACAGGTACAGAATGCACACACCCACTCACATACACACGTAATGCATTTGTATTCTTTGATAAAGAACTTGGAAGATGATAATTTTATGTTGAGTTTTCTTGGCCCCAGAGACTTTTCAGTGCATTTCACATTACAGACTCCATAATAAAGCTGCACGATAATGGGTCCCCAAAGTCAAGCACAATTTTCATCCTTACCCTGTAGCCTAGTGAGAGAAAATTAACATTAGGCTGCACCTGCAGGTTGGCTGTCTTGAGATAAATAATGTCCTCTAATCTTTGCTGTGTAATAAGATAAAGTTGCTTATCAGGAGGAATAAATGACAACTTCAGTGACATGCCAAAGTACATATTAATATTAAGTAAATAACTTCCTCTTGGTTCCATTATGGCTTCACCAGTCTATCACTAACTTTGTTTTCTGCTAGGCCATTTATCTGCATCCCCAAAGGGCTGCAACAGTCCTTTGGGGATACAGGTAATTCAGCAGGTAATTCAGCAGATTTTACACCAGATGCCCTTCCTGACACAACCCTCCGATTGTAGGAGGGGCTTGTGTCTGCACCTAGACTTAAACCAGGAATCTTCTGGTTGTAATACAGATGTACAAACCACTACACCATGGAGCTAGGTGTGAATGACTATAATTAAGGTCAGAAAATCAGTACCTTTTCACTTCAGTACCCAGCAGTTCCAGAAATTCTCTGTACTGCCTTTAATTTCCAAATCAGTTTACAGTGCAAATCACATCCTTTGGATCTTTTGCAGCACATCTGACCCAAAATCAGTCTTCAAGCTCTCAAACCAATAGGGTTAGGGTTAGTTATTTTGAAGTTCTGTTCATCCACCCTTTACATTTTAACTATGAATATTTTTAAGGAGGCAGATTTTACCTTGTCATCACTGCTCTTCTGCCTTTCTTTTACAGGGAGTCGTTTATTTGCAACCCCTCAGAACTGTGCCCAACACCTGCTAAATGGAGAGAATCTGAGTGGTGTCTATACAATTTACATCAACAGAGATCCCAGCCAGGGTGTGCAGGTGTACTGTGACATGACCACTGATGAAGGAGGCTGGATTGTAAGTTGTTGTAAACACACTTTTAGTCTTATAGTACTTTTTTTTTTTTAAACAGAAATTGCAAGAAACAGCCTTAGTTAGGATTTCACTTACTTGTCAGTAAGTTCACATGCTGATGTGAGCATGTCAAAAATACTCCAGTTAGCTGATTTGTATTTCTGATCTTGTCATATCTTCATATTGCTGTGTAGGTATTCCAGCGTCGTCAAAATGGCTTGACAGACTTTTCCAGGAAGTGGAGTGATTATCGGGTTGGCTTTGGAAACCTGGAGGATGAGTTCTGGCTTGGTGAGTCCTCTACTCCGAGATAACAAATATAAAGAATATAAAGCGTTTATAAAGATGAGTTTCAAATGGAAAGATTTGCTCATCTTTGTTAAGTTGTGAAATGCAGGACAGAAAAGCACCAAGTTCAGTTTCTAAAAGTGTGGCATACTTGCAAATTTAGATAGAAATATTTATTCTGTTCAGTTCAGTTCAGTTTTATTTATTTAGCACTAATTCACAGCAAAAGTCATCTCAAGGAGGTTTACACTGTAAGGTTTATCAAAAAGGAAAGTTTTAAGTCTGATCTTAAATGTAGAGAGGGTGTCAGTCTCCTGAATGCAAGCTGGGAGCTGGTTCCAAAGGAGACGGTCCTGATAACTGAAGGCTCTGCCTCCCACTCTACTTAAAAACTTTAGGAACCACAAGTAGGCCTGCACTCTCAGAGTGAAGTGCTTTATTGGGAGAATATGGTACAGTGAGGTCTTAAAGCTAGGATGGGGCCTATATTGTCTTGCTCATTCAAGTCAAGTTGGAAGGGGTAAAATGTTGTGCATTTATTTATTTATTTATTTTCTTGAAAAAACTGACCCTGAATGACTCGTGGGTGAATCACACATTTTACAGGTAAGGTCAGGTCTGCTGCTGCCTTATTTCAAAACTATCACACTGCCCAATACCTTTCGGCTATATTTTATAGGCAATACTGAGGGCAACCTACCACCCATTTTGTCCAGTTTCTGCTGTGGTTTTCTGAAGACTGTAACATGGTCTCCATCTACACCCTGCCCCCATTACTGAAGTGGATTTATTAGGTAAAATCAATAGAGGTTCATAGTTTTGACTTGATTTCAATTGATATATCTATTTTGTGGAGAGAAAAGATGTTTTCAATATTTTGAGCAGCCTGTAGAGCTTTTCTCAAAAGATTTTTGACTTATGCAAAGGCAGAATTGTGCTGCTCATTTTATCTTTTAGCACTTGACTTCACAAAGTCTATCTGATTCATTACTGGAATCTCTGAAAACTCATTTCTCTCTGAAATGACTTGGTAATTGTTTTTAGCGTCACTCTGATCCAAAGACAAAACAACAGAACATCCTCACTGTTTTGATGGACGGCTGAATACTTTTCACCCCCTCCAAATCTCATTATGAAACAATAATTATATTCATTAAAAATTGTGCAAATGACTCATGTTTCTTCATGGGCCAGTTTTTATGTTATTGTTTTGGTGCAGATGATTAAAGGAAAATATTACATGAATATTTCATCAAGTGAATCAGGACCTTGAGAGGAATGTTTTTTGAACTTTTTGATTAAAGAAATTAAATAACACTGGGGGGAAATTTTATGGCATTGCATTATCACTGCATCATAACAGAAGGAAGGCTGTTACTTTGCAGCTGACACTTTTTGGATAATAACACAATATAGCTATGGCACACTCTAGACCATTAGTGACTAAGCACACTGTATTAGGTGAAAGCATAAAGGGACATTTTTAAATCTAACCCATCATGAGCTGACAAAATAATATAATGCAGTAAAACAGCATGCAGTTCTTGCTGAGCATGTCAGATCCCCCCCCCCCCAGTTATTTTTAACGATTTAGTTTTAGCTGTTAAGTTGAATTAAAAAAATATTGTCAGCTCTTCTTGTTACTGTTATACACACAAGAGTGTTCAAAGGTATCTCTTTATCGCAGCAGGAAAAGTTGGATTGCTGTCTGCTTGTATGAATTATTAATTTATCTGTTTTTGTATTTCAACAAAGAATAGAGGAAATTACTCCCTGAAGCAAAGCGCTTTTGATGAAAAATATTAAGTATTTTTGTAGGATGATGCTATATACACACAGCATACCGAGAGAAATCCCTCTCTTTGTGAAGTGTGTGAAGTGTTGGGTGTGAATAGTGAACTATAAAGTTACAGGGATGTTTCAGCTCCTTCTGACTGAAGCACCTGAAGGCATCACATAGAAGCTTCCTGGCACAGATTTTGAAGAACTTTTTAATGGCCGTGCCAGTATAATACAATCTAATGTCTGACCATATCTGGCTCAGTGAGTACATTTCATCTGACCTGTTTCACTACTGCTAAATCAGCTATAGTTTGCCCTCTCACCACTTCTGAACGTACCCCATAGAAGGGTACCTTCCTCTCCAGGGTCTTGCTTTACTTTTTAGGTGCCTCCCAGGATACACTTTCTCCCCTTCTATCCTATTTTCTTCTGGTTCTGCTGTAACTTTGTCCTCAGCGCATAAAAGCAGCTTAATGTAACCCCAGGGTGTGGAGCATCAAGAGCTGCCCTATAATGCCAGAATATAGATAGGATCCCAGTAAGGCCCGCAGAAGCCTCAGTGTACAACAGACTATTAAACTAATCTATTAGTCCTTTGCATAGTTATCATGGTTTTGTATTTTTTGTAGCACATTTTTATTCAGTTTTTATTGTTTAAAATGTTAAGTTTTAGTTTTGATCAGCTGGGTATTTTTCAGGGGCAAGTATTACTATAAAACAAAACATTTGATGAAGGCAGCTGACTCGCAGTCATTCATCCATTTTCTTTCAGCTTCTCTAATTCAAATGGGAGGCTGGCAGGGTACACCCTGGACAGGTCACCACCAGTCCATCGCAGGGCCATGCAGGCATCTATTAGCAATAAAATATGCATTAAAGCCAGATCAGACAGGTTGAGTTGACAAATTTGGCAAAGACATTTTTTTTTTTTTTTTTTATCAGTAAACTCAATTTTTCCTACTCCTTCTTTTAGCCTTTAGGCTAGTAATAGCCATGATCTCTTGACCTGCTGATTAAAATGGCTGTGAGCTGGGAACTATGGCACCAAAAATATTAATAACACCTCTCTGCTATCCAGGTGCACTGGTAACATAATGTGTGAAAGTGTTAAAGAGAATGCAGCTATCATTTTATTACTCACAACATTTTTGTTTTTTTGGAACGTATTGTTATTATTAAATCTCTTCTGAAATGTTTCTGACGGAGCATTAACTAAATAAATGCTGAGTCTCACCAGAACACAGCAGATGGAAATTAATTGTGATTTTTTTTAAATAGGTAGTGTTACTGATATATGGACCAGTGTTCTAACAATGTTTAATGCTTAATTTAAGAAGAAAATCCTTAGGGTTCACTTGCAACACACAGTGTGGCTCCCTGGTCAATAACACTATTTTTCTTGTAATGTGTTCACTGCCTAAAAATTCACACGTCAGAGTTAATCAGAGTTGAACTCTGCATAAGACCCAGTGTGAGCAAATCCTCTGATTACAAAAATTACACTGCTTTGAAGCTGGCTTTGAAACAAAATGTCTGTTTTAATTGATGCAGTTATCAAGCCCTTAAACAGCAAATGTTGAACTTTATAGCAATATATAATTTGATATAAATAGACTTCTTTTACTAGGCAAAATAAACTTACTAGAAATAAGCTTTACTTTCTCCAAAATCACTGACCAGAAAATCCCCACACTGCTGTTGTATTTTGTCATTGTATTCACTGTCATTTCACTATTTACTGTCTAAGAAGTGTCTTAAGAATATGTCCTCCCCATAAATAAGCAAAATATTATTTTCCTGCAGATGGTCACTGCAGTTCCAGAGTAGGTGACCTTCACTCTTCTTTCAAGAGATTAGGTCACTATCATAGCCCTGGAGAGCCATTGCAGGGAACATTTAGCTAATCACTGCCTCTGCACACAGAATAGCAATATACTGGATGGCAGGAACCATAAACATCGATACTAAATCCACTCAAACTGAAAAGAAGGGGCACTTAACTGGCGAGCAGTAAAGAATATGGAAATTGAACTTTCATTATTATCTGTTACAGTTTGAGAACGACCATTTTTACTGCAGCTCTAGGGCAATCTATTCTCCCTACTCTCACTGACCTCAACTAGTTTTATCCTGAACACGATGTCAGTTTGAAGTCAAAATGGAGAGAAAACCACAGTGGCTGTGTGCAATTTGTGATCATTGTCCAATTCTCTCTTTTTTAAATTCCCCCTTCCTTGTTTCTACTTCATTGTGAGAGAAATGTAGTGGTAATAAAATTTGATGAGATGGTAATATTGGTAGTATAATAAGACAAGAGTGCAGTAGTGTGTCAAAATGCATTTTTAATTGCAGCAGTTTGGAATAGAGCAGTCTGATCCCATAAAACTGTTGGAAGAAAAAAATGATGGGTGGCAGATTAATTGCTGATAATGCAGTGATATTATTCAATGGAAATTAGAGATGACTGAGTGTTAAATGCAATTTTATTACAACAATAGCTTTTCCCCTGTCACCCTAAGTGCCTTTGGGTTGTAACATAGATTTTATCTGCTTTCCACTGACATATTACAGCAGATTTCGTTTCCCTGCACTCTAAGATTTCTTCTTCCTACTTCTTATCAGTGAAGCCTTAAGGATTTTTTTATTTTGTGTTCAAGACATTCCACAGATTCAGAAAAAGTACACATATGTGCTTCTGTTGGAGGTTAAGCAGGGAAGGAGACTCTTTTCCAAATGGGTGCTTGTTGTAATCTGATAGTGAAGGCAGTTCCAATCGCTCTGGACGGTGTGGGGTCTTATCAGCTGTCTGGGCTCAAACGAGCCTCCTATCTGCTACCTTTGAGATAGCGAGTAAAGCTACATATCTCGGGAAGTTGGCATTTGCTGACGGGCTGGCGGTGACAGTGTCCACCACTCAACAGTGCCAATCATGGAGAGCCAGAAGACCAGCTGACGAAGATGTTTGACATAGTGGTTATCAAACTTCAAAACTTTAACCTACAAAGCTTGCAGGTGATAAAAACTGTTACATGAGAGGTTTAAGGAAAAAAAATTGCAAACTCTTCCGTAAATGTCTTGTCTTTGAACCACAGTCTTCATTTAATTCTATTGGTATATGATGTTTTCTTACTCTTGCAAATCTCAGCATTGCTTGAATGTAGACTAAATGTTGCTGGATTACATCCACAATGGACAATCTGACTCAAATCTATTTTTGTTTATTTTTTGGTGCTCAAATCAGCAAATTTTGGGATAACTGAAAGATAAAGGGTGGATTCAGACAGCAAATTTAACTGTTTTGAGATTCAGTTTGTATCTAAAATTATGTTTCTTTGCAGGTCTTGACAATATCCAGAGGATTGCTGCTCAGGGCCGTTATGAGCTGAGGATTGACATGAGAGATGGACAGGAGTCGGTTTATGCTAATTATGACAAGTTTTCCATTGGAGATGCAAGGAACCTCTACAAGCTCAGGATAGGAGAATACAATGGCACTGCTGGTAATTCAAAACGAGGAACATTTTCAGCATCTGTTAACATGCTGTGTTGTTAACATACCTCATTATTTTACATTATGTCTGGCTCTGTGGATGAATGGCTTGAAATAGCTAGTGGTGACATTCAACACTGACAGTTTTTGCCACATGACCCTAATTTTATGTCAAAATTGTCCCTGTGCCTGCGCTGCCATTTTTTTTCTCTTTTCTTAAATTGTTAACCTGCCTCAGCAGTCCTCCACATTTCCACTCCTGTCCACTCAGTCTGTCAACATGACCATGTGCCACAATTACCCACCATCCCCTCATGTTTAAGATTCTAATTCTCTCTTCCAAACGTAAATTCGTACAGCGTGCAGTTGGACCATTTTTCCTTTGTCTGCCTCTTATATGGCCTCTCACTCTCCTGCTTGTTGGGTCATTTATGTCCCATGTTCATGCCATTATTTACAGCAGTTCTGATCCTGTGTTGCCTAGTATATAGTAGTACATCTCAAAAAATTTGAATATCATGAAAAAGTTCTTTATTTCATAATTTTTTTCAAAAAGATAATCTTTCCTATATTCTCCAATCATTACACAAAAGTGAAATATTTCAGGTGTTTTTTTTCTTTTAATTTGGTGATTATGACTTATTGCTCATAATAGTCAGAAATCTAATGTTTCAAATCAATAGAATATTTCATTTCAAGTTTGAGTAACTTATTATTTAAAGTTGTCCATATGATTAGCACCGACACCCTCCACAAGACTGGGAAATCACAGAAGCTGAAAAAGCTGGCTGTTTGCAGAGTGCTGTATTCAAGCATAGCAACGTTGACTGGAAGGGAAAGGTTTGGTAGGAAAAGGTGCACAAGCAACAAGGAAAACTGTTTTGAAAAGTTGATTCAAGGACTTGGGAGAACTTCGTAAGGATTGAGGCTGGTGTCAGTGAATCAATACCCACCATAGATAAACATCTCCAGGAAAAGGGTTGCAGCTGCTTGCATCCTAATATCAAGCCACTCCCAAACCAGAGACAACAACAGAAGCATCTCACCTCGGCTAAGAAGGAAAAAACTATATTGTTCAGTGGTCTTTTCTGATAAAAGTAAATTTTGAATTTCATTTGGAAAGTTCCTAATAATTTGCAGTGCTAAGTCATATGCCCATGTTATTGGTGGTGGTTGGTCCTCTGTATTTTATCAGGTCCAAAGTCAATGCAGCCATCCACCAGGAGATTTTAGAGCACTGAATCCTTCTATTTGCTGACAAGCGTTATGGAGATGCTGATTTCCTTGTCCACAGTGCCAAAAATATAACCAGATGGTTTGCTGTTATTACTGTGCTTGATTGACCAACAAACTTGCCTGAGCTTAAACCCACAGAGAATCTAGGATGTATTGGCAAGAGGAAGATGAGATTCCCCAGAATAGTAATACAGAGTACCTGAAGGCTGCTACTAAAGCAGCCTAAGCTTCATTAAAACTCGGCAGTGCCACAAGCTGATCACTTCTTTGTCACACTACTTTGATTCAGTAATTCACGATAAAGGAGCCCCAGTCAAGTACAGAGTACACACATTAACATACTTTTAAGAAGTTGGACATTTCTGCATGTAAATCCATTTTTATTGATTATATAGAAAATAATGTATTAATTTGAGACATTGGATTTCTGATTTTCATGCATGATAAGATAAAATAATCAAACCCAAACAAAAAAGGCTTGAAAGATTTCAGTTTACATGTAATGAATATAGAATAGATGAGTGTTTACCTAATTCAATTAAATTTAAAAAATCCCCAATTTCTAATTTTTTTGAGATGTACCAATACGAATATTTTAAGCTTTCCAACTCTCTCTCTCCTGTGAACCCAGGTGATTCTTTGAGCTACCACCAGGGTCGGCCCTTCTCTACAAAGGACAGAGACAATGACATTGCTGTCACTAACTGTGCCTTGTCATACAAAGGAGCCTGGTGGTACAAGAACTGCCACCGGGCCAACCTCAATGGCAAATATGGCGAGTCCAGACACAGTCAGGTCAGTCCTTCATTAGATATTTATTATTTGATCAAAATGTGAATATGATGAATAAAACTGTCAGACAAATCAGTGTGACAACATGTGTGGTACAAGTTTTTAAAAAAGGACTGATTTACCTGAACTACACAAGGGCAAAACCAATGTATCTGTTGTTTTACTCTATTTGAGATGTGCATATACACAAAACATGAATAAGTACCTCATAACTCCAGAAGCTCCAAAAGGTCTGTGCTAGTTGCTTTAAAAATATGTTCAAGAATGTGCATCCTCCACTTTTGGTATGTGTGTTATTCATTTTTTAATTTTTCTGTTGTAAACACTGTTCAGAGTGGGAGGACCACTCTTTTCTGCTTGAGGGTTCACATGCTCTCTAAGTTTTAAGCTGTCATCCCATTGCAGTGGGAATGAAATTCAGCTGAAATGTTAACATTTTTTAAAAAAATGTGAATTTAAATTCTCAGCAGTGTTCTGAGTATTTAAAAGTTTTTGTTAAAAAAATTGCTGCAATGGAATTTTTTGACAGTGATTTCTTTAGATTATCAAGTAATGTGGCAAACCAGTCAATTGCTATTTACACACATCTTTCCTATGATATATGTAGGGAAAACTTTAATCAGCCATACCATCTAGATGACATACCTGTGGACTTGTGGAGATGTCTAGGAGAGAGGGCAGTGGACTTTTTGATCAGATTGTTTAACATGATCTTGGGGAATGAGAGAATGCCTGAGGAATAGAAAAGAAATGCACTGGGTGATCAGGAATCATCAGAGATCAGCTCTGAGCCTCCTCTTGTTTGCAATGATGATAGACATGTTTACAGATGAGGTCAGGCAGGAGTCTCTGTGGATTATGATGTTCTCAGATGACACTGTGATCTGTAGTAAGAGTGGGGAGCAGGTGGAGGAGAGCCTGGAAAAGTGGAGGTAAGCACTGGGGAGAAGAGGAATGAAAGTCAGTAGAACCGAGACAGAGTACATGTGTGTGAATGAGACGGAGGCAGGTGAAATGGTGAAGAAGCGAGGAGTAGGGACACTGACAAAAAGACAGGAGGTGGAGCTGGAGGTGGCAGAATCAAAGAGGTTTTTGTCGGGAGTGACCTGGATGGTACTCACTAGAAATGAATACATCAGAGGGACAGTTCTGGTTGAGTGTTTTGGAGACAAAGTAATAGAGGCAAGGTTGAGATGGTTTTGGATGTGTATAGAAGAAGGATAGTGGATATATTAGACAAAGGATATTGAAGATGGGGCTGCCAGGCAGGAGGAAAAGAGGAAGACCACAGAGAAGATTTGTGGATGTAGTGAGGGAGGACATGCAGAGGGTTGGTGTGACAGAAGCGGATGAAAGGGATAGGGTGAGATGGGGCAGATGAGCCGCTGTGGTGACTCCTAAAGGGAGCAGCCAAAAGAAGAAGACAAAGAAGTGAAAACTTTAAATGTATTTGTATTTGGCGAAAACAAGCTGATTCTGATGAGTCAAAGCTGCAGTCATGCAATTAGAAATGCTATAAATATGGCTGTTAAAAAAAAGCAGAAAAAATCCAAAACATGGATATTTTAGTCATATTTTCAAAGTAACAGTGTAAAAGGGCCATACAATCAATGTGAGTTATGGTCACAATCTCCTTTTCTCTTTCTGATTGATTATTGTGCAATCAATATTTCTGCAGAGCATTTTGATGTCAGTAAAATTTGGATCTTTTGAATATCACAACTTTATCCTCTTATATATGTGTGCTTTTTGATATGCAAAATAATTTTCATTGTGAACTGTAATGTATTTTGTGAAGTCATAGTAACTTTGATCTGTGACTGCCAAAATCTGATGACTTCATTCTTAAGTCTAATTCAGCTTTATGGCAAATTAGCCCCTACAAAGTGTACAGCAGATAAAATGTTCATAGAAATGGGAAAGACTAAAAGACAATCTCAAAACACAATGCCTCCATCTACAGGTGCAATAATACCATCTTTTGAAGATTCCATCTTTTCTGTATTGGCGTGCCACTTTTAGGTGGGAAAATATGTTGGTTTTTTGGCCATTTGAGTGAAAAAAATGTTAAACTAAATGCCATCTTTTTAAAAGAGCTGCATTTCGAAAGTGTATGTTGACATTTACAAAACCCACATAAATGGGCTCCAATACTTAACATATTTTAAAGGGTAAAACTTGTCATTATGAAAGGGTAATAATTAGTAAATTAAATCACATGGAACTTGCTATCAACATCCATCTTGATGAAAGAGTTTTTAATGAAAGGTCAAAATCTGAAGCACCAAATCTGCTACAGCACTCGTCTAATTTTAATGGAACATGTAAAGAGGATGGAGCTCGATACTAATTAGTCAAGAGATGCACTTTCATTTTCCA
>VUQH01043227.1:2893-13020 GCA_015106775.1 Etroplus canarensis | reverse complement strand
CATCCCTCAAAAAAAAAGAAAAAGGAAAACAAAGGCAACCTGCCAAGGGTTGGAGGAGGGGGCCTGGAACCTGTGGGCAAAAACAAAACAAGGAGCAAAACCCTCAAAAAACACATCTCCCGCAAAAAACCCACAAAAACCAGAAATCCCAAAACACAAGGCCCGGAGAACTACTCAGGAGGCTAGAGGTAGAGGCCGAGAAGAGAGTCCAAGAAACCGCCCCTCTGGCGGCCAGGAAACACAGTCCAGAAAACGGCCCCTCTGGCGGTCAAGGTGGAGGCCGGCAAAGAGACCACCGCTCAGGTGACCGGAAAAACAGTTCTGGAGGCCGGCTTAGAGACCACCACTCCGGTGGCTGAGGAGGAGGCCGACAAAGTGACCACCACTCTGGTAGTCGAGGGGTCTGGTGTAGAGGTACCCTCACTGGTGGCTGATGGTGAAGCCGGCAGAGGAGCAGACTAGGCCGGGGAGCCATTCCCAGGACCAGAGGATGAAAAGAAACAAAAGGCGAGTGAAAGGTAGGAGGGTCAGACTGATTGCCCGAGGTTAGGGACCCTGAGCTAAGGGCAGAGCTAACAGAGGTAAGCAGAGCTGGGGCGACAGACGAAGACACAAACTCAGGGACGTGGGACAGAGACACAGACACAGGGACACGAACACAGTCTGCAGGTTTGGACTCACGCTCCGCAGGAACACGCCCTGCAGGTACCCCTAAGGAGACACAAACAGCCCTGGCAGCTGCGGGCGAGGAGACAGAATATGCCACGCCAACTGTGAGGGGAGAGGTTGGATACGCCACGACAGCTGCAAGGGGAGTGGCTGGATATGTCATGCCAGCTGCGGGCGGAGAGACTGAACACGCCATGCCAGCTGCTAGGGAAGAGGCTGGACACGCCACGCCAGCTGCGGGAGGGGAGACATCAGGAGAGGGCCCCAACTCGGAAACCCAAACTGGTAGGGGCCCTGACGGGGAAACACAAACTGGTAGGTGCCCTGATGGGGAAACACGGACTGAAGGGGGCCCTGATGGGGAAAACGGACTGAAGGGGGACCTGACGGGGAAACACAGACTGGTAGGGGCCCTAACGAACCAGCCGATTAGCTTAGCTCTGAAGCACAGACTGGGAAGCTTAGCTCTGGGGTGCAGACTGAGAAGCTTAGCTCTGGAGCGCAGACTGAGAAGCTTAGCTCTGGAGCGCAGACTGAGAAACTAAGCTCGGGAACAGAGGCTGAGAGACTGAGCTCAGGAACAGAGACTGAGCGGCTGAGCTCGGGAACAGAGACTGAGCGGCTGAGCTCGGGAACATAGGCTGAATGACTTAGCTCAAAGACACAGGCTGAATGGCTTAGCTCGGAAACACAGGCTGAAGAGCTTAACTCAGGAACACAGGCTGAAAAGCTTAGCTTGTGAACACAAACTGAAAGGCTTAGCTCAGGAGTACTGGCTGTAAGGCTTAGCTTGGAAATGCAGGCTGAAAAGCTTAGCTTGGGAATACAGGCTGACACGCTTAACTCGGGAACACAGGCTGTAAGAGCTAATGCCTGAGGCTCACTCACTGGGATAGAAGAAAAAACAAGAGTGAATGCACCTCTGGCCCCTGAGATGGCCCCTGCTCCTCCGACTCAGGTCTGGACGCTTCACGCGGATCCGCCGATGCAGAAACCGGCAGTCCACTCTGGGGCTGCCTGGAATGATGTCGCCTCGGGCACTGTTTCCTCTTGCCGGCTGACCCAGAAGCTGGACTGGAACGCTCCTCTGCATGGCAACAGCTCCACAGTTTGCAGCTCCCACAAAGATGACAGCTCCTCGGCGTGCAGCAGCAGCGCTTCCGGCAATGGTGGAGGGGGTGAGAACCCCTGTGTGGCCAGGTCCTCCCCGAACATCTCCACCATGACGTCTCGCCTTGCCTCGTAGGCAACAAACCAAATCTCGAGCATGCCAGGGATGAACTGCAGGTGAGGGCCGGACTCGAAGAGGTCCAGAACCCGGGGAACTGGACCATCCTGCACATTGGGCTCCCCTTCTGCCCTAGCACCTGGGAAATTTCCCGCAGCACCTCTCAAATCTCCTGCAGCTCATCCGGCTTGAACACAAGGTCCGAAGGGTCCTTTTTCTGGTTGCGTCCTTCTGTCATGTCTGGCTGGTGGGTGTGCAGATAAGGACCCATATGCAGGACTCAAAGGCAGCCGGAGTACATAAAAAGGCTTTATTGCCAAAAATAATGAATACGGAAGTCCAAGGTTGGGTTGAGACGGAGCACAAACACCGGAAGACAAGGTGAGGGAGTGATGCAGCTGTGATACGGAGAGATGAGAAGGCAACTACATCTATGAACGCACACACACTGGCAACGAAACTCAGACACAGACGCAACACCAAGCACACAAGGGCGAGGGAATAAATACACAAACAAGTGGGCCAATAGACACAGTAGGGAGGGGTGGCAGGGGCACCAGACAGAGTGGGTTTCAAAATGAAACTGCTTCTTCTTCTTTTGGCTGCTCCCGTTAGGGGTCGCCACAGCGGATCATCTGCCTCCATCTCATCCTATCCCTTGCATCCTCTTCCCTCACACCAACCCTCTGTATGTCCTCCTTTACTACATCCATGAACCTTCTCTGTGGTCTTCCTCTTCTCCTCCTCCTGCCTGGCAGCTCCATCCTCAACCACCTTTGTCCATTATATCCACTAGCCCTCCTCTGAACATGTCCAAACCATCTCAGCCTTGGCTCTCTGACTTTGTCTCCAAACTTCTCAACCTGGCCGGCTGGTCAAGCTTGTGGCATCATATTCAAGAAGACTTGAAGGTGCCAAAGCTGCATCAACAGAGTATTGAGCAAAGGCTGTGAATACTTATGTACATGGGATTTCTTGATTTTTTATTTTTAATAAATTTGCAAACATTTCAAAAAAACTTTTTTCACGTTGTCATTATGGGGTGTTGTGTGTTGAATTTTGATGGAAAGAATGAATTTAATCACAACAAAATGTGGAAAAAGTGAAGTGCTGTGAATACTTTCCAGATGCACTGTATAGTTTTGGAGAGTTAGCAGAAGACATTGGTCTATGTACATTTCAGTCTCTGATTCTGGGATCAAAAATGAATTTGTCAGTTAAATCATCTTGACTAATCAACATTCTCTAAAATGATATTAATAAACCTTAGAAAATTCTTGGGGTTGCTAAGGGGGTACTATGACTTTCCTAGAGGTAGCTATAGCACTCACCAGCCCCTCCCTGGCGCTACCTATGTAAGGCATTCATACTAGGCCTTGGTGCTAATGTTCCTTTTAAGGCTACCCTCCAGATGGATAAATAGCTCTCCAAGCCAGAGGTAAAATGTTTATCTGATTTTGTGGTTAACTGACCCTAAACACGTATGGCAAACTTGTCAGCAAGCAGTTGCTTATTTACACATCAGCATTCATATGGTCACACAGTGAATCTCTTTTTAATATTTACTCTCTTCAAGCTCTGTCTTGTTTTTTAATTCTCTTCTGGCTACTGAATAATATATCTGACTTTTCAGCTGCTAAAAGTACTACTTTTATAGTTGCTAACCGTGATTGTCTCTGTTTGGTCCTGTCACATTACATTAGCATAGCCATTTGATATATTTTTTGTGGTAAAAGTTTAAACTAAAGTCATGTTAATCTCTCTTCCTTTTCTTTGCTTGCACCAATTGCAGCTTCTGGTCTTCTTACCATGTCTCCTCTTCCCTATCTTCATCCCTCCTTTTTTCTAGTCTCCTGATCCCTGCTGGGTATGAAACTTGACTGGAATTTGCCCTATATCAGTAGAGTTGGGGCCCATAGCTGTAAATCACATGACCAGTATGTGGGTATAATGAAGATGGACGGGCTGGGGAGAGTGCTGACAGTAGGAGTCACATTCCTCAGGCTAGTCTTCTGATTGTGGTGATCTCACTCACACGTCCCCACGTCCTTATATCACCATACTGAGTTTCCTCCTACTCTAACACTGATAGGATATTACTATTTTAAACAAAATTCTATTTTAGCTGCATGTTGAAGTCACAAACATTTTCTAAGCTTACTAATGATCTTTTTCCTTTTCCGTGTAAAAAAAAGACTAACAAATGTACTTCATGAAGCATGTTGTGTGCATTCTCAAATAGAATTTGTGGACCAGAAAGGAGGCTGATAGTCTTGTTCACACTCAGTTGTTTCTCGATCTGTTGATAGATGTGAAGCCAAAGCATGACCCAGCTTTTGACATGTGTGTGCTGATATCCACTGCATGCTAATTAGCTCTGCAGTGCCTACATATGGAGTTTTATTTGGTGACGCAAAATAGAGTAAAGTTTGCTAATCAAGTCAAACACTGCACTGATGCAGTGGAGGCTTTCGAAAATCTGCAAAACAATCAAACCACCAGCTTTCAAGTAGTACCAGATGCTGGCGACCAAGTTACAGTATAGAAAGCCTTACACTCATTTCCTCAGCAAGACCACACACACCACTGTCATGTCTCAGCTTCTTTTACTTCTGATTAACATTACAGGAAGTCTTGGGAAATTGATGACCAGGTTCACTCTTTATTCAGGATATATATTAAAAGGGTTTTTCACAGCTTTGGAAAAGCAAGAATTTAAAGAACCACAAAAATGACGAACTGGCAGCTGAGCGACCTCACAAGATCTCTCAAGAGTTCACTGAGTCTAATACAGACTTAACCAGACACATAAAGCGCCAAATATTGACTCTTTCAGACCTTGTGTCTTTCTTTAGTGTTGGGCTGGCAGAGCAAACAGCTGGACTGCCACAGCACTGTCTTTCATCAAAACAATCCCTCACGACCCACCCCCAGGCCTCTGTCTGCTTGTACACCTACAGTACTGCTTTCTCCATGTGGGGGGCCCTCATCACTTCAAAGTGCCTTGTGTTGGAGCTCTGGTGGGGTGACAAGCAGCTACAGACCCAGCTGAGCAGGATCACACTTGTCAGAGCAAAGGAAACACATCTTGGAGTGTGGGTGTGAGCAACGTCTTGTTTGGACTAAGGGAGTGATTAAAAAAGCACTGTATTTTCATACACATAAAGATAACTGCAAATAATCAGATAAAGGCAGGGAATGCATTCATGTGTGTAAATTTTGATAGCTGTAAAGGCTGAAAAGGGGAAAGCAAGTTTGGCAGAGCTGAAGTTCATTGAATGGCCACTTGAGGCAGATGATGATGATGATGATGATGATGATGATGATGATGATGATGATGATAAAAAATTTCTTACCATTTTTCACTTTACAACTGTGGAAGAAGATGGCCACTTTAAGTTGATGTTCACTCTCACCCTTTGAAGCATGACAGAGAGAGAGAGAGAGAGAGAGAGAGAGACTTGGGAGGTTTTATCACTCTCTAGTATTTTGTATATAGGTTCTAGATAGTGATTAGAGTTTATAGTTTTTTTAATTTAGATTTGCCTCCTTATATTTTCATTTATTATTTTAAACTTACCTGTTCCCTTTGTACCATGTTAGGATATCCTTTGAGTTTTGTATTCTTGGTCTTCTAGAGGCATTTCTGTGAGTCTGTATTCTTAGTTGCTCTGCCTATCCCCTGAAGCTTTGATTTTCATCTGCACTCATATTTTGAATTTTAGTTCTTGTTACATTTTAACTTCCAGTGTCTTATTTATTGAGTTTAATTCTTCTTTTTTTTTGGCTGGTTAGGGGTTGCCACAGTGGATCATCTGCCTCCATCTCACCCTATCCCTTGCATCCTCTTCCCTCACACCAACCCCCTGTATGTCCTCCTTCACTACATCCATGAATCTTCTCTGTGGTCTTCCTCTTCTCCTCCTGCCTAGCAGCTCCATCTTCAACATCCTTTGTCCGATATATTCACTATCCCTCCTCTGAACATCTCCAAACCATCTCAGCCTTGCCTCTCTGACTTTGTTTCCAAACTTCTCAACTTGTGCTGCCAAATTAGTTGGGTTTAATCGGTATAAATAAAATAGTTTGCCTTTTGCCTTATACAATATAAGCATTAAATATAATGTGTAGGAATATATATCTATATACACACTTATATGTACTTACACATTTAGTTAGGTCTATAAGTTTTTGGACAATGATACGTTTTTGTGAATTTGCCTCTGTACACCACCACGGTGGATTCAAAAATAAGGAATGAAATGGCCCGTACATCAACTCCAAATGCCCTGGAAAACCACTGAAGACAACAACATTTAGTCAAGCCAAGAACACTCAAGGAAGTAGGCATATCGTTTTCAAAGTCAACAATCAAGAATCTTATGCCAGATGCCCCTCTTGATGCAATGACTCCTTCATGAATAAAAGTATTATAGGAGCATACAATTTTTCCTCTGTTCTGTATTCATAATTGGGATATCAAAAATAATGATTTGTTGTGAATGTGTATTTTAACATAAATGTTTGACAAAATATCAAATGGCTCCTTTAAAACATAGTTATTAATCAGTGATCAGGAAAATCTCCTTTGAGTAAGCATGGCTTTGATTGGTTCCATTTGTCCTTCCAAACAACTAGGTCTCTGTGACCCAGCCTGACCATTCTCATCTCCCTCTTGCTCTTGCAATAGTGCAGTTACTAAACTATCATGTTGCCATTCGAGAACTTAGATAAATAACTTCCAAAATGTTGTGCATGCGACCTAGACGTGGAAAAGAGCAAGACAGAGATGGAGAGAAATGGGAAGTACTCTCATGATATGGTAAGCAGAGCTGGTCACCTGATGCCTTCAGTCCAAGCTAACCTTTAGAAAAACAATAATAGTGTCCATGTAACTTTGTATTGGGTTTTGTGTATGGGAAGGTAAACATAGTGTATGGGATAGGACCATTTGTCTAAATTAGCAGTTTAGAGTGTGAAGATCAACTCATCATCTTAGATCTTCACTCTGTTTCTAGACTAACATCCCCCTCCCCTCTTTATTTGGTTTGTATAAGGCACTTGGGTGGTCCATTGATAAGCAGTTTTAGTAGGCCTCATGTCTTACAGTAATGGAAGTTTGACCCTAAACAAATGTGTCATAGACAGTCACAGGGAGCAACAGGAATTGTTTGTGTTGCTAGACAGTCCTTCAGTTTCCCATAAAGAAGATAAGAGAGACATTTTCTCAACTTGTTTTATCAGAGCTTAGACAGTATATGTTTTCCTTTCTTTTATTGTTGCACAAAGTTGACATATTTCTACCCACATCCCACTTTTTTTGTTTGTTTCTTACTCAACACGTACTTACACAATACAGATTTTTCCAGCTGCTTCTTTGTCTTCAACTCTGAGTCAGTGAAAACATTTTCAGAAAACAATACACAACCCCGAGACAACAGATAGAAGGACCAGCAGGATGGATGAAAGGGCGAAGGAATACAAATAGGCAGGTAGTTTTAAGGGGCAGTTCCCAGTAGCCTGGCATCTCTTTTCCAAGTGATGACTGCACAGCAGCAGAAGAGTGGGCCGTGCAAGAGGCTGGTTCTACTCTGGACATCCTGTTCTCCCATTTGTCTAGTACACCTGCTCTCTAAGGAGTTCATGAGGGTTTCACACTCATAAAAGGCTTTTCCAACCCATAAATTGACAGCATAAGGACACACACTTGTACTTATATGGTATGTACATGTGTTTGTTCACATATATAATCTACAGATGCTTGCTGCTGTGCTTAGAAAAAGTGGGGTAAAGCAGAACTGTCAGTCTGTTTGGGCCGATTATATATTACAAATTGGCCAACAATGAGAACATAGTTCAAACTGCTTTAAAGAAATTCTTAGTTGACAGAGATCTAAACATGTTTGTCCAGTGTCCCATATCCAATGGAGCAAAGTATTCAATGAGGTCTGTCCTTGTTTTAACACTGATCAAATTTGTGGCTTAACCTGGCAGTTTCAGTTTTAATTTTAAGTAACTAGTGTGATCTCATCTTATAGCTTGTTCATTTGCTCCTTTGTATTTAATGTTGTTATAAACACAAGAAATGATAGTGATGACATAATGTTCCTGCAGGCTCCTTACTGTAAAAAGGGAATCAATTCAGTTAAGCAATAATTTATTCAACCAGCTGTCATATGAATGGAAAGACACAATTAGAAAATCTTGGAGAGTGCAAACCTCCATCCAAGCCTTTGTTTGTCCCCTGTCCTACAATTGTTTTAAAAAAAAAAGGATTAAAAAATTCCTGGGTTCAGATGGACATCAAGCTTACCCCCAAATGTAGTAGTTTGTTACTTGTACTACACAACACCCCTCAAAAATTTCATAAAAATTCCTGGTGAACCGTGCTGTGGCTCCTTTGCCTGTTCAAGCCAACTTAACAACCAGTCAGCATTTAACCTACGCATAGTGACATGAACAGCCACTTGTTTATTTTTTTCCTGAGGAATACATGTAAGTTTGTCTTCATAACCACTGCGTTGGTTGAATTCCCACAACCCTTCTCTCTGTGTAGCTAAAGAACTATGCAAATGGGCACCATTGGTTTTGCATGAGTCATGGCCTCTTGTTTTTCTAAACTCAAAAAGATGTATTTTTATTGCTGTGGCTCTGTTGGCAGGTAATATTTTAAATCAAAGTTAAAGTGATGAATGCTGAATTTTCACCAGGGTTAAATGTAGAAATGTAAAAAGATAATACATTTGTCTGTGTTGTTAATGTAAACAGTTTGGATGTCACAACAATCCACCAAAGCTTCACTGAGGCTCTTTTGGGGATCTATAGAAAAATGCCATGCCTCAGTGGGGAATGACTCACTGTTTCTTGAATGTAAATCTTGGCATTATTTGTTTAATTCTTATTTTTGCCAAAGTTATTGCTATAGATTCTCGCAAAGAGTATTAGCTGCAGTCATGTTCTATCAAGGCATTTCTGAAAGAAGAAGAAACTAATAAGTAAATAAAGAAGTAAAGGAAGATATAGAGTAAAGTTCATTTCAAAAAACAAAGTAAATTAAAACATCGCAAGATGAGTGAGTATAAGGAAGTGGGAGAACAAACTCGTGGGCTACAAAATGTTATTAAGTCTTGTGACCTGCAATGAGTAAAACTTTTAAAACTTCAACATGCATTTAGCATGGGGAAAATTACTACTCTGAAAGAATGGAAATGACAAGTTTATGGCATGCTTAAGTGTAAACATTTTAAAAAGAAGGAGGAGAGAACATATCAAAACCATTATACTCAGGTTCTATTCAACAGATCCCAGAACCCAGAGACCAGTTCCTATTGCGCTGCAGCCCTTCCCCCATCCAAGAGCCAACAGGAGGGGGAGAAGCAAGACTAACCTTCATTTTTCTCCATATTACTTTTTAACTTGGTGGCATAAGTCATTTGGGAGGACCACACCTCAACATGAAATTCTCCATACTGACCACAGAGGCTGAGGTTGGGAAAAATTCTGGAAGGTTTTATTAAAAAGACATTGAGATTTACTGCATCAGCATTTCATATAACCAGTTTTACTATAATGATATTCAAATATAAAACTGCATATAATCAAATCCTAAATAGTTCTTTGATTGTGAAAATGGCACATGGGTTACATGACAAAACTAAAATCATTGTTACAATGATGAATGTTGAAAGATGTATTTTTCACATCAATAATACCCCCATTTAAAGACAGGCCTTCTGTCTGTCCTACTGTAAGTTTGTGTCTATTTAAAGGACCCAAGATGATACAACTAATACAATTCACACATTTAAAACCTGTCACTTAAATATTGCTTTTCACTGTGGGGGGAGCTATGATTTGGATTAGGCAGGATCGTCTCCTTGTCAAGCAACTAGTAGAGATTCCTAGGAGTCTTCCATGTGAAGAAATATACTCAATGGACACTGTATTAGATACACATTACTATTACAAGACTGGACCCTTTTCCTTCAGAACTGCCTTAATTCTTTGTGGTATAGTGGCAACAAGGTTCTGGAAACATTTCTCAGAGATTTTGGTCCCTGTTTGGGGGTCACTGCCCTGAGTGTTCCGATTACCGCGGGGACCACAGTTGCCTTCACTTTCCACATCTTTTGTAGTTCTTCTCTCAGCCTTTGGTATTTCTCAAGCTTCTCATGTTCCTTCTTTCTGATGTTGCCATCACTTGGAATTGCTACATCTATCACTATGACCT